>JAHDVE020011775.1:0-99716 GCA_022606495.2 Halesus radiatus
AAAGAACAGAAACTAAAAATATTTCAGTCGCATCTGGGACTCGAACCCAGGTCCTCTGCCTATCCGGGGCAACGCTCAACCGACTTTAGCTAATGAGACAAGTTCAATTTGTGTCATCTTTATCGATATCATATCTCAAATTCAAGATTTGTGAATATTATCTTCCATTGTTTAATCTCATATTATTGGCAGCTATTTTTATGATGTTTCCAAAGGTCGGTTGAGCGTTGCCCCGGATAGGCAGAGGACCTGGGTTCGAGTCCCAGATGCGACTGAAATATTTTTAGTTTCTGTTCTTTTATCCGGTTTCATCTTTCATTTAGGTTATGTTAATATTATCTTCTTCAATGATTAAATAATAATAATAATAAGTTTATCATTTTATACCAACGTACTGTTTACGAAGGTATCGTTGAAAACAAATAAGAAGTACTTTGTTTCGTAACTCTTTTCAATATGTAAATATCTACATGTTTTGAAAGATAGTTTGATTAATAATGACGCAATCAAATAATTACACATCTTTTGAAGAAATTATTTAACGAATTTAATGTTGTTTATTAAAATTATCACTAAAATATCTCCATTAAACACCAACTTCTTCTCAATTATTATATAACTTTACAGTTACACAAAATTTTTAAACTTACTCACCTAATCGATGACTACTCAAACTTTTCAGCAACAAGAAAAAAATGTAAAATACTATCCAAACTGTGCTATAAAGCACACACCACCTCCATTGAGAAAAATGCACTGGAGTCAAAAAACCTGTGGAATTTTGTCAAAAAATTAAACAATGAAAGCTCAGACTACCCCCCTACAATGCACTATGATGGCAAAATAGCTAATAGCACCATCTACATTGTTGATTTGTTTTCGGATCATTTCCAAAGCGTATACGAAGACGAAATATCTGAAAATAAAATACCATCATATACATTTCATAACACGTTACATTTACAGAACTATCACATTACACGGGAATCTTGCCTAAATAAAATACTTTCCCTTGACCCCAACAAATCTTCAGGCCCAGATAACATTCCGCCAATATTTTTTAAACAATGCGCATCTACAATATCAAGTCCACTTATCATATTATTTAACAATTTACTTTCTTCTGGACATTTTCCAACTCGTTGGAAATCTAGTTATATTACCCAAATTTTCAAAAAAGGTGATAACACAGACATAAAAAAACTATCGTCCTATATGTATACAATCAGCACTCCAAAATTTTTTTGAATCCCTTGTTCTCGACTTAATTTATCCATCAATACTCAAAGTAATTGATAAAAAACAACACGGGTTCGTCAGTGGAAGATCAACTACTAGTAATCTATTACTTTACCAAAACTATATTACGGA
Organism: Halesus radiatus; assembly: GCA_022606495.2. Lineage (NCBI taxonomy): Eukaryota > Metazoa > Arthropoda > Insecta > Trichoptera > Limnephilidae > Halesus > Halesus radiatus. The sequence continues at coordinate 1,372 of JAHDVE020011775.1, forward strand.
ATCCTTCACGAATAAAAAACAAGTTGACAAGTATCTATACAGACTTTTCAAAAGCTTTCGATAAAGTATCCCATAAATTATTACTTGGTAAATTATATGCACTAGGAATGAGAGGTAACATGTTGGGTTGGTTCTCAAGTTACTTATCTAACAGAATCTTGTTCGTCAAAATTAAGTCTTTAAAATCTAAGGTACTTAATGCAACTAGTGGTCTGCCGCAAGGAAGTCATCTCGGTCCCATTCTGTTCCTAATATTCATTAATGACATAATAACCTGTTTCGACGATGTAGAAGTTCTACTTTTTGCCGATGATATTAAACTATACAAAGAAATATCCAATATTAGCGACTGCATAATCTTACAGTCAAACATCGATAAATTACATAATTGGTGTATCGCTAATAACTTATTTCTCAACGTTGATAAATTCAAGACACTGACATTTTGTCGAATCAAAACCCCGTTATCATTTAACTACGCTATAGATAACAAAATCTTGGAAAAAGTCAACGAAATTAGTGATCTCGGAGTTTTGTTTGATACACAATTAAATTTTGTAAATCACATACAAAAAATAACTAATAAAGGTATGAAGACATTGGGATTTATAATTAGAACTATCAAAAACTTTGATTGGCTGGAAGTTATAAAAATCGTATATTTGTTACTAGTACGCAGCATATTAGAATACAATTCAATAGTGTGGTCCCCATGCTATATCATTCATATAAAAAATATTGAACGCGTGCAGCGCAAATTTTTACGTTTTATTAACTTCAAACTACACATACCAATACAACACATAAACTATACATTCTTGCTAAATACACTAAAAATACATACTTTAGAAAACAGAAGAAAAATAACAGACTTAACTATTATATTTAAAATTATTTATTGTGTATTAGACTGTTGTGAACTCCTGCAACTAATCAATTTCAAAGTACCTCATCGACAAACTCGGCAAAATATGTTATTCTGTGACAATAATTCTGGGACAAACTACCAAATGCATGCATTTATTTCTCGTCTACATATACTTGGAAATAAATTCACCTCTGCTATAGATATATTTAACATAAGTTTACCCATGTTTAAAAGATACCTGAATGATATTTTTATGTTGCAACAATTATAAGAGCTATTTTTATAAACAATAATTATTAGCCTGAAACACTCATCCAAATTGAAAAAACCTTCCGAGAAAACCTGCACCCTTCTGATTGCCGGTCAGATGCTCTACCGTTGAGCTACGTCGATTATTATAAGAGTATTATATTATGCACTTGTGTATTATGTATCATGTAGATCAGGCTATTACTATTTATATTTTTTTAAAAAGTAGTATCTACAAATTAAAAACCTTTCCCTTGTAACTTCTCTGTGGCATGCACTTATACATTATTATACCTTCATATATATTATAAATATGTTACACTTATATACCAACTATGCATCATGTTTTTTTTTAAAGTTCTGTACACATAATCATTTTAATGTTAAATTATGTAAAAGCCCTTTGTGGCGTTAATGAATGAATGAATAAATACATAACTTTTCCAAGCCATTTTTCAAGATATACACATAAGCGTATCTTTTTTTAATTTTTTAATTCGAATTTATATTTACGTCGGCGGATTACTAAATAACATTTGTGCGTATTGAACTGATGTATATATATTTTAATACGTATAGCCCAATTTGGGCGAAATTGAATAAATAAAACGAGTGAGAAAAAAAAAGTTAATTAAAAGGAAAGAAGCATTGGCCATAATATAAATATAAAGGCAAGATATAATACGACAATTACCTCTGTGAAAAAACGCTCGTGAAAGTTGTAAACATTTCATCAGTAGTTAATAAAATCTTTATTTTCCTCGGACAATAAACTTCCTCTCAATATTCTTCCGCATAATTTACATTTTTAGATTCTCGTCCGATAGTAGAACAAGTACAATAATTCAGTTCCTAATAGTTTTTTCGGGCAATCCGCCATGACAAAGGATCATAACAAGCCATTCCTTGACCGTTTCCCGAAGGAATTGCTAAATTTATAGCTAGCTATATCCATGAAACAATGCCATGAAGGAAGACTTCGGGGAGGAGATTTCAAGATTGAGTGCTTAAAAATGGAGCCTTCGGGTTTACACGTCTTAAGAGAAAACGCCTCCAGTGAAAATCGGTTCTTTACAACGGGGAAGTACTCGTATGTATAACTGTGTATTTTTTTCTAAATATGTTTCACTGTTTATCTGTGCTGTTGTGCGAAAATTGTGTTGAATTACAATTATTAAGAAACCGATGTTTTAAATTGTATTTAAAAAAAAAATCCGTGGGATGTTTACTAAAGTATTAGAATTCATGAACATATCTTTATGTATTAATTGATAAACTAAAGTTCTTAAAAACTTAAGACAAGATTTTGTGCATAGCGCAAAGGGTAACAATTATTTTTATAAACAATAATTATTAGCCTGAAACACTCATCCAAATTGAAAAAAACCTTTCCGAGCAAAGATAAATGTCGCCGACAGGACTCGAACCTGCACCCTTCTGATGTCCGGTCAGATGCTCTAACGTTATATATTTAGTATATATTGATTAACTTGGCGGGTTTGCGATAAGCCGACGTAGCTCAACGTTAGAGCATCTGACCGGACATCAGAAGGGTGCAGGTTCGAGTCAGTTCAGTTCGACATTTATCTTTTCTCGGAAGGTTTTTTTCAATTTGGATGAGTGTTTCAGGCTAATAATTATTGTTTATAAAAATAATTGTTATATCTTTATGTGATTGTTATTATCATTGTACACAGCATGTACAGGGTAACTATATCGCTACCCGGTTGAGCACTGTTGTAAGGCGGGTTAAGGAGGAGGCTGTAGAAAGAGATTTGTTAATGACGTGCCATATTGGTCAAATTTGCCTACCATTTCGACGGCTGGATGCAACCACGTGATAACCTAAATTTGGCACCAGGCGGGTTTACGCATTCTTCGAATGCATGACGTCATTATTCGTGTGTTGACTAGCGGTAAGCGCAACAATTATGGTTTCCTGCACATTCAAACGTTAAAAAAATAGAAGTGGAAAAGATAAAAATTATCCAATTAAATTCCACGGGTAAGCGTTTTTTTTACCGCATATTATAATATAGTAATATAATATGACGCCACAAAGTGAATACCAATCTTTTGAAAAAAATATAATAAAACTAGCTGATGTGTACCCGGCCTTGCTCGGGATTTGTCAATTGTCATTATGATGCCATAAAATTGATTTGACAGCGAAAGTAACTATCTCCAAATAAAGAAACATTCAATTGAATATTTTATTTCATTCTAAACGTTTATTTTTTCAAAATATATCTAAATCATAAAGTTCTTAAGGTACCTACTCGTGTTTTCCATTTTGAAAATATCTACCCCAAAAAACCTTCTTCTTTTGAATATGCAATCTGTGGCTTACCAGAGTATTATGTCTATGGACTAGCCTAAGTAAAACATGGCGGGATCAGTGTTTTTCATACTAATTTTAAAACCTTATAGCAACAGTTTTATATATTGGATTTCATTCAAACTACTTTCTAAACCTTCCCAGAACTTGATTTTATTACTTCGTTACCGGTTTCGATGCATCCGTATCATTCACTAGCGTTCTTAAAACTACCTTAAATTAAACAAGTACATAGATAATTATACATTATTAGGTGATAGTAGCGGGAGTGGGAGTGGTGATTTGTTGGGGAGGGGGGATGGTGGTAGGAGTCAAAATAACAAGCAAACATGGTTAACAAAGTTGTTTTATAGGGTGATATTATTTTGCTCACGAAATTATATTTTATTTAATTTATTTGTTTGTTTTTAAAGTTTTTGGGGCCCACAATTTAAAATATGTTTTATTATTTGAATTTTAAAACTTAATTTTTTCTTTATTGAAGCTTTATTTAATTTAATAAATGATTAGAAAACTCGGAATAGTTATTGTTTCGTAAACAGAGTTCATGTTCCCTGATTATAGTTTTAAAATGTCTAATAGTCATACCTACGTACTTTAAATTATATAATTCTTGCTTTACCCATTTATTAGAAATGTCATTGTTATTAATTATTTTTTTAGATTGGAATTAGTGTAGAATTAGGCAATGTGCGGGATATTTTTAAAGATAAGTCGCCTATATAAAAGAGTTTTCTATAAATTTTGTTGTAACTAGATTGGCTGTTATTATTTCCACTATGAGTGTACTTTTTTGTAATTTTTTTTTGTTTATTCGTGGAGACTGTCTGGATGTATTTATTCGCAAAATCAAATGGCGGTAAGCCGCATAAGCTCGCCCATCATCCCCCATATTTTAGTTGCTTCCCCTTGAATATAAAATCATCTCTAGTAAATAAATGCTCTGTGCAAGCAACCTATATTATGTCACGGTAATGAAGTATCAAAAGGTTACAGCTTGCACCTTTCCAACAGGAAATAGACGTTGTTTTCTTATAAGTGTTTCGAAGGATCTACATTTTTTTGAAAAAAAAAATTGCTCTAAATAGCGGACAAACTTTTGAATAAATAATAATTAACACCTTGTTATATTTTATCTGATTCAATCCAATAAATATGCATCGATTCCCACCTTTCCAAATCATTGCATAACATCCTTGCAACTTTATATCTGATAACCCGCGAGACTGATTCGGTAATAGGTACTTATAAAACGACCAGGTATTCTACAAAAAAAATATTTACCACTCACCCGTTTTCTCGTCGCATCATGAATAATTCTCGCCTCATAATCACTTGGTCCATAACAGGTACACCTCCCGCCTTCTGATATTACGCTCTCGATGTATTATTTGGTTTAAATTTATACCATCTACAACTTTCGTACCCTTTCAGAACTTTTCCTGGCGTGAACTCCGTAACATCTGTAAATATGTAAAAAGCCGATGTTCGTTTATTTTGTAATTACTTGTTTTAATCTTGTGGAGAGAGCGCCTGAGTGTACTTAAGATAGTTAAACTAAGGTTAAACCATAGTTTTAAACTATTTCCAGCTCGCTAAAACGCCTTTCGGGGGTTATTTTGCGAAAGTTGCCCCATGGATATTGGTAAGTATTATTATTACGACTGTAGAAGCATTATCATTTGGTGATAAACGTTAGGAATTAGTTTTGAAAGTGTTAGATACTCTAAGTATCACCATGGTGAAATACTGCCATTAAGAATTGACACGTTGCTTAAAACAAGTTTTTTTTTAATTATCATTATCAAGGCTTCTGACTCATATAATGTTTTTTACCTCATTTTTTACCTCATCTGTTTTTGGTTAAATTGTTATTGATCAAAAATTATTATAAAATATTGAATAAGAAATTTATAATAGAAATTGAAAAGAAACTATTTTTACTATTAATATTAATATGAAAATAAATACAAGAGACAACTATATAAAAAAATATTTGATTTTAAATTCAGTACTCCCCAAAAGAATGCCGAAACATTGAAAAAAATCTACTGAACTGGACAACTTCACAATTTACTTGTCTTTATTTAAAAAAAAATAACAATTAATACATGTCCTTTATTCTTTAATTGTGAAATTGATATTGTTTAAATAATTCTTTGTTTATTGTATATAAAATATAACTAATTCAATTTTAATTGTGTACAATTTTTTATTTATTTTTATATATATTATTATTTCTTTAAACATATACTGTTAACTAAATAAGTAAATATGTATGTAAATATAAATAAATGAATTTCTTGTAATAAATAAATTAAAGTTTGAATACAAATTGTGTGTTTTAATCATCGATTACATCGGTACTTCTCAACACTGCGTTTTTAATATAATATATCCTTATGTAAAAGTCCAGTTAATTATACCAGAATGGTCACTGCCGCCAGCCTGCCATAAAATACGTAGCAAGATACGACATACGGCCTATTGGTATACTCGTACGTCACGATAACGTAGAAACGTCTTCGCGGCAGTTTTGCTTATAGGATCCACGAAGGAGCAGGACAGATGTTGTCTAATGTTTAAAGTGTGAATTCATATCAACGTTCAACATTTTTACGTCACTTTTGACAATAAATAATAACAACAACAGAACTGCCATCACCATAAAGTATAACGTCGTGTTGGGAAGGCGCTGAGAAGGCGACTGCAGGAAGGGATTATATGAAGGTTTCGACGGCTCGTTCCAAATAGAAATCATTTCACAAAAGAACGAGTCGTTCTCCTGCCGCCAACATCAACAACCGTGAACAAGAATTCAGCTCGATTTGAGGAAGCTTATAGAAAACACAAACAATCAATTTATTATTGTAGACGTCAGTGAAGGCAGTTTCCTGGAGTTACAGTGTACAGTGTGTACTCATGAAAGTTCTAGCACTCGAAGAGGAAATAATATTGCCTATGGACATTTAATACAGGGTGAGGCAAGATTTTTGCTACAAATATCACCTAATATCGAAAATTACGTGTTTTGCTTTCTGAAATTTTTGCGAAAAAATATTTCCGCGTAGATGTTATTTTTTTTTTATTATCTCTGCTTTTCTCCACTAAAGAGTATTCTTGGTCATAGTTTTAATAGATGGAGAAAGAAAAAGCGAAAAACATTTTTATTTTATTTTATTTATTGGGCAAATTTCATAATAATGTAGAAAATTGTCTAGGAGTTTAGAATTCTAAGAGATTGTATGTTAAATGGAGGGGAGGTAATAATATACGGTTTGATAGAAGAGGGATATTTGTTAATAAAGCGTCAACCAATAAATAATCAATTTATTTTTTATAACTTATTGAAGTTTGTAAACCTCATTACAATATTGTAACGTAAATACTGACCCCGCTTATAAAGGCATCACTTATATTGTCTACGTAAGAGATTCGAGGAAATATCTATTTGAGACATCCGACGGAAGGAAAGAAGAGCGAAGACAAGATGGCCTCAGACGTGATTTTGACATGGCGGACAGTGCCGGTAGTTTTGGGAGGAGAGCGAAGACAAGATGGCCTCAGACGTGACTTGACACGGCGGACAGAGCCGGTAGTTTTTGGGAAGGAGTGTTATGTTTTTTAATTGTGCTGTATTATACATCTGCGCCAACGAGCGTTTTCAACAACCATATACCCGATGTGGGTAGGAAGTCAAACTAATTATGGATGGTGACTTGGAGGGACAATAATCGATCTGCGCGTGCAGGAGCGCTAGATTAGAAATGTAACCATGCCAATGATGAACGAGAAATAACGTCGGAACGAAAGGTACCATCTTCTTGTATTTACTGAATTCCACGGATGAGGTTTGCTGTGGCGGATGGCGCGGCCGTGAGACGTCCCAGATCTCGCGGATGGCGTATTGAGGATTCTGCAATCATCGGGACAAGCGTGGACCTCCCTGTGTAGAAGTCGAGATGCCGTCTACAAGAGCCATCCTAATTAATTATATATATTTTGTTGTAGTACTAATCCTCCTCTCTATTTTGTAAGGTAACGACAACGTTACACTTTGTGTATCAATTAAACCTCATGATTTATAAACAACAGGGTTTCATTATTGTATCTTAAATACATCCCGCTTCCCGAGCTGCATACATCGATCCCACCCACGAATACTGAGATAAGAGTCGAACATCTAAACATAGTAGGGTTATGTTTGATTACGTTGTATTTTTAGCAACCCTTGGGTCGTCACGCTACAATATTTAATCATTGAAGAAGATAATATTAACACATCCCAAATGAACCACGAAACCAAAAAGCAACAGAAATTAAAAAGGTTTCAGTCGCATCTAGGACTCAAACCCAGGACCTCTACCTATCCGAGGTAACCGCTTAACCAACTTAGCTAATGAGACTAGTTCAATTTACGTCATTTACACCGATATCATACTTCAAGTTCAAGACCTGTTAATATTTTCCTGCACTTTTATAAATCCCACATTATGGACTGCTATCCTTATGATGATTGCAAAGTTTCCTCCCGAACTCAATTGCAATCGGAATAGAGTCTCGGATATACCTACCCGATTTTTATTTATATGAGACATCTATTGACTTATTTTACAAATCTGGAAAGAAACATTCAATTTATTTTTTGTAACTTATTGAAGTTTGTAAACCTCATTGTAATATTTAATCATTGAAGAAGATAATATTAACACATCCCAAATGAACCACGAAACCGAAAAAACAACAGAAATTAAAAAGATTTCAGTCGCATCTAGGACTCGAACCCAGGACCTCTACCTATCCGGGGTAACCGCTTAACCAACTTAGCTAATGAGACTAGTTCAATTTACGCCATTTACACCGATATCATACTTCAAGTTCAAGACCTGTTAATATTATCCTCCATTTTTATAAATCCCATATTATTGGCTGCTATCCTTATGAATAAGGTTATATTATGAGGCTCACGGTATTGAAGAGGGGGAAGAGATGGGGAAGGGGAAGGTGGGGAAGAACCTGGCTATTGAGATCTGGTCACCAAACACGACTGAAGCCATTTAAATTAACGTTTCGATTCTGAATGGTGGTCTTTCACCAGGGCGATACTGACATTATTAACCACTCTGGAACGTGCAGAAAATTTACTACATATTATTAATAATTAATAATTTGTGAAATAACACAATTTAATCAAATAAAATTTGATTTCCTACGCCGGGATTTGAACCTGCGACCTCCGGATTCATATCCAAGGATCATAACTCACACTCAACCACGGAGACCGTCAAGAAATGAAGCACATATTATATAATTTCGGTTTAGAGAACTTACATCAAATACTCTGAGGATTTAATTGAAACTGTCCAAAGAACATCCTCCCATAAAGTTCCACAGTTCGAGCCTCATCTCCATCAGTAATCGGTTTATTCTTTGTGCTCCACTGCATTCACACATACCGAACTTGTAGGATAATACCTGCATATCAATAAATATTTCTACATGCGATCTGAAGCAGTGAGAGGGAGACGCCTCTGTGCGATCCCCACTAATGTACTTTTGATGTAGTATCTTGTGATACGACATGTCGTGACATACTCATACAACCAACTTGAAAGGGATGTTTTCCGTTCCATAACTAGAAAATATTTAATATATTTTCACAAAGCAAAGTCAGACGTAATCAAACATTCAAAACCTTACGTGGATAGACATACTATTTCATTCATTTTATTGTGATGGACGTCTATCTACGCACGCAATCACAACGTATTCAGAAATAAAAAGGTGCTTCAAATTGCTTTAGTAATCAGATCTGAACAGTCAGATGACACCCAACCTTACTCTTCCTCGTCTCCCTCTCCTTCCGCTCCATTCAGTCTCACAATATACCCAAATTGGCGATGCTGTAATCCCACTGGGTCCGGAGAATTTTAACTCTTGTACGGAAAACAAACAAAATTTAAATTAAAACAAAAATCTTTTTTTTTCCTCCATATTTAATGAATTTCACGATTTGACAGAGAAACGAAACAGGTGGCATATTTTAATTTCCTTTGTAGCGACATTTTTGCTTCTCCCTTTATTTAGGCTTCCAAATATCACATTCGACACCGTCCAAATGTCGACGTGAATTTATTCATATTCTTGTAAGACCCACTCCGGCTTGGCGCAGGGGTGCCCATAATGGATATTGAAAAGTTTTCAGCTTATAACGTAGCCTCACTAAACCGACAAATTTTATTTATACATTCCCCTACCCTATTCAAACAAAAAACGTGTTAAGTTAAACCCTTATCTAAACGCTATTTTCAAAGCCTTTTGTTTCAGAAATGAAAAAAATAATAATAATTTTAAAAAATACTTTGAAACATATTCTTGAAAACTTATTCGTTTTACCTGTGGTTGGCGAACACAAAAGTTCGCCGGCCCAACCTCGAGTAAAATAATCTTACCTGTGAATATTTTAATTCACTCCTTTCCAAATGGATTTGAAACGAGGTAGTTACTTTTTATTATGCTGATAAAGAAGATAAAATTTAGAATTTCCTTAACCTGAATTACAGATGTGTTTGTGACTGTAAAAAGAACGAAAGAAAAAGGAAAAAAAAAGTTCTTCCAACAAATGGATTTTAAAAGTAGTTAAGCCGAAAATAACTATTGTAAGAAAGTTTTCTGTAAATGTTGATAGAAAGTGGGTTGAAATGAAAATTAAATCCTTTTTTTTCAAATAAACGTGGTTTAAACGACCTCTCTTTCATTTCTACAAAATGATCAAATGAGAAAATAAAGTTACAAACTCCTCTTTGTATTCTTTTCGTATTTTTCCTCCACCAACATCAAGGCAGCTTCTTTAAGATCACTTATAAAATACTGAAGCCACAAAGATTTAACAATTTATTTTATGATCCCCCCATGGGCAGTCAGGGAGGATATAATCCTACAAACCTCTGACTTATACGAGAATTTGGCATATTTTATTTTCGGCTTTTAAAAAGTACTCGCTGCGTTGGCTTTCCTGAAAAAATTGGGTTGAAAATGGTGAAAAACACGTTTTAAAATCCCCCTTTGTAACGTTTTTCTACTTATTATTTTTAATGAATGAATTAAAAATTGCTTTGTAATCGCCACTTTATTAATACATACTCGTACATATCAACATGCTATAATAATAATACCACAAATTTATTGATTAAAAACATCCCACCTCACCCAAACCTTGACGGCCTCCATGGTCGAGGGGTAAGGCTCTCGACTACGAATCTGAAGGTCGCGGGTTCAAATCCCGGCGTGCGCAAGTAAATTTTATTTAATTAATTTGTGTTGTTTCACAATCAATTTAAAAATAATATACAGTACATGTTCCAGAGAGGAAGATACTCTCAGTATCGCCCTGGTGAAAGACCACCATTCAGAATTGAAACGTTGCTTGAAATGGCTTTTAGCCGTGTTTGGTAACTAGATCTGAATCGCCAGGTATTTCCCCACCTTCGTCTTCCCCTTCTCCTTCCCCTCACCGAATACCTTCAGCCTCGCAACATTCCCCAATTAGGAATGCCATAGTCTCACTGGCTCCAGACGGTTGGGGGCAGTTGGGACTCTTGTGCGGTATTCATATAAAAAAAATGTATACATAAAAAAAATTCCAAATACTATCCAACTAGCTTTTTATACTAATAATAAATTAAAAAAATTATATTTTAAATACATCGGGGTATATAAAATAATTTGTAATTATTGCAACTTTTTTTGCATAGGAAAGATTTCAAGAAATTTTAGTATTAGAGTGAAGGAACGCCTAATCCTAAACCTGTAAAAATAATTATTCTGAATTTTCCGATCGTATTTTGGAAACCAACCGGTTTACAATTAGACAAATTTGAAATTTTAGAAATCAGAAAAAGTCTTAAAAGTCAATTAAATATAATTAATAATCAAATATTATTACATTTCATCAACAGCAATATATTCCTGATGATGAAATGTATTCATATATTCCTGGTGATGACAGCATTGCTGTCGAAACATGTTGATGTTTATGTTTATTTATAAAGTGGCGTAAATAAAGCATATTTATTTTAATTAATGAATATTTATATATTATCATATGAAGCGGTGTCTTAGTGATGTGACATTATAATTTAAAAAATAAAACAAATAATTTTGTTAACATCACTTTTATTTACACTTTTTCCGACCGGGTTTCGCTACTACCATAGCTTCTTCAGGGCAGTATACAACTAAACTATGAACTCAGATGCACATGTGTTATAAATTGATACAAACAGGCGAGTGAAGGGCCAAGGGTGGGAGATAAGCAGGTACCTGCTGACCGGGGAGGGTGTGTACTTTGTTTATTGAGAATAGTTTAAGGATTGGACTTTTATTTAAATTTATTTGATTATTTATGAGTCTACTATTAGTGTTTTTGGCTTTCCTTATTTCTAATGCTTCTAAGTTATCTAGTCGAATGCCGGTTCCATTTTTATGCAGTAAACTATTGCCTTTATTTTTATTAAATGTGTGGTCTGTTTCTAAGAGATGGTTAGCGAAATTCGGAGAACCCGGGAGAATTTGGAGGATGTTAATATCCGTGTAAAAGAACACTTAAGATGTGGAAATAATAATGGGTTCTCCGAATTTGCCAAGCATCTCTTAGAAACAGACCACACATTCAATAAAAATACAGGCACTAGTTTACTGCATAAAAATTATTTAAAAGTAGGAACCGTCACAGTTTTAAGATATGGGATTGTGAATCTGTGTTTTAATGATTTAAGGATAACCATCCCTAATCTGTCAAAACATCAAACTAAAATATTATACTGTACATCTTGTCACCTACCTCAGAACTAGTCTCGCCTAGTGAGGTAGGTAATGTAAACCATACAACTATGGAAATATGTACGAAACACATTGTACTTATATTTAAACAAGCCATATTGTATGAAACTGTATTACTATATTTCAATAAACGTCGATTTATCAGCACTGACACTGAAACTGGTAATTGTTAGAATACAGGTTGACATATCTGACTTATCCCTTTTTCCATTATTTCCTCCCATTCCAACACAAAATCTGTCGCGTATTTGTTACCTCTGAATCTGATGAAAAGGGGTTCTTTCTAATATGTACAAACTTATTTACATCTGTACAGGGTGCTCAAAAGAGAAACTACATATCATTTTTTTGCAAAGATAAGACACAATCTTCACAGTAGTGTCATATCTGACAGGCTTCGAGTACAATTTCTAAATAAATTATATAACAAAACATATTTCATTTAACCCGGTTTTGGCGAGCCTTAATTTAACATACGCGTTTTGTGCCTTTGTTGACATATTATAATTATATAAGTGAAAACAATTACTGCCCGGAGTCAGAGGAGCTCTGGTATTCTCAATCGGGGTACGTTGTGAGGTTAACAACAGGAAGAAAAGAAAGTAAATGAATAAGAGGGATGTTGAGAAGTACCTGACTATTCAGATCTGATTATTTAAGATTATTTATACATGCTTTATAGCAAAGAAACAATCATGAATAAAAACTTGTAACACAAGCCATCATCCGTAGAGAGGAATCTACCATCACGGAGGTTGTACATTCATCATATCGCGATGTTTGTATTCCTTAATACAAACTATTCTAAGATTTATTTGCACGGTAAATATTTGACATTATCTGCCCGGTCTCAAAGTGAGGCAGCAGCGTGAAATTTGGAAAATATGGGGTGTTAGCTTATTATTCCGACTGGAGGAGCCTGTGCCTCTAACGGGGCAGAAAATGGGATCCATCGCCTCCCGGGGGTTCATATCCGGCGAGGAGTGACTGATCCAATAGCGGCGGGGGATGATAGAATTCTGAGGGATATTCTAAAGCCAAGACATCGATCCACGGCTCTGCCATTCTGGCACACGAGTGAGAATGGGATTGAAAACGACACGAGAATCATATCGATGTTATCATTGTTTTTATTGAATAAATTATATCTGATACCCTCTAACTAACTTTCGTAAAAGGCACTTGTGGCTTGACATTATAATTGTGTATATAAAATATAACTTAGTAATGTCGTTTCAGTTATTACCAACCTTTATCAGGATTTATCTATTTAATCATTTCTATTTATTTACCCACAATTTTTATAATATAAGCATTTATTATAAAGAATAATGTTTATGTTGAACGCTTCACTAGGAGAACATGCACTGAGGCGTTCACATATAATGATATAGTATTATTGTAAAATGGTTATACAATTGTATTTAAGAATAATAAAAACATAATAAAAATATTGTAAAAGAGACAAAATTGGAAATTAATCATTTATATTTAATTTAAATATTATTATGTTGGAGGTTTTGGAAAAAATCTGTTCCCTTTGATTTTATCCTGATTGAGATATTAAGTTTTATTAAATATGTTTGGTATATTTTCTCTTCGTTGTTCTAACGCAGTAAGCATGTGATTACATGGTTTAATTGCTTAGTTTATCCATGGGTGGTATATTTTAAAGGGTGTAGATTTTAGTTTATTTGAGGGTGTAGTTTGTTGAAGATGTCAAAATAATTGATAATAATTGGGATTGTAGTAAATCACAAAGATCATTGATGCATATTAATAATATTAAAGGGCCTAGAACACAACCCTGAGGCACTCCCTGCTTGTTGGAAAGTGGATCACTTTATATGCCATCAGTAATTACTTGAAAGGAATGTAAGAAGAGTGACGCGAATGTGAATGGAAAAAGAAGCCGGGGACGGCCGAGGAAGACATGACATGATCAAGTGAATCAAATACTTGAGTCGGGCCATGTCAGAAGTCGCAATAATGGAAGAGAATGTATGAGAAGATGTATGAATGTGAATGGAGCAAGAAGTGTATGCCAAGATCGACTTATTTGGCGGTTCGTCTTTTCTGTCTACCTCTGCGGGGAAATGGCGTGACGGTTTGTTACTTTAAGTACTTATTGAGTTCTATCCATCATTATGGTTTTGAAGGAATTTAGTTCATTTCCAGTATTTCCGAGATTTAAAAGTTTATTTAAAAGTATTACACGTGAAATTGCATCGAAAGCTTAACATAAATCTAAGTATATTGAGATAACGTTGATTATGATAATATGATATATTTGACTGGTCAGTAACTGAGTTGGCATCGCATCTGGGTCCCACTCAGGCATCGTGAGTTCAATCCCTCGGCTGGCTCCAAGTCCTCCATCAAGACTCAAGCAACATTTTCCGCTTACTGTTATGGTAGTAGATTTTCAAATATTATCATGTTATTCGTATCTCGGGAATATTGATATTTCTTTAAAAAAAACTATAATGAAATCGATGGCCCCGTAACTGTAATAAGTCTGAAAAAACACAAATTATAATATGGGTTTCAAACTATTCGCCAAAAGGAGCTGTTGAAAGTTTTAAATAGAAACACAAACAAACAAAAATGTTTGACTTCAAACGAGTTTTAAAATTGTCAAACATTCAAATGTACCCAGTTTTATAAAAAACTTATTTCGAATTGTTTTCATTTAAAATTGACCATTTTTCCATTCATTTCAATGTTGAATGGAAAGAATAGTGAAAACTAATAAATTTTGTTTGGAAGTTTTATTTACTATGTACGTAAACGTTAAAAAGTTTTAAGAACGCTAGTGAATGACACAGTTGTGTCGAAACCGGTAGCGAATTTAATAAATCAAAAATAGCAAAAGTACATAGTAAATAAAACTTCCGTACAAAATGTCTATAAATTTCTATGTGAATGCCGAAAAAACACAAAAAAGAACTAATAAAATTTAAAAAATGTTGCTCACATATTTTGAAAATCGCGAATAAATAAAATGTTGATCATCTCGATAAAATAGTTTTTTTCTTGTCGCAGTTTAATGCTGGGTCTTCAATATATACAAAAATATGCGAATTATCTCATGGGCGACATAATTTTTTTGTATTTCTTTTACTAGCGTAAACCTTCAGAGTGACTGCAATAGCATAAAAAACAAATTCTTAAAACATCTTTTTTCACAGAGTCAAGGATTTTTTTTCAGATATTTTGGGGCTCCCGAGCAGAAGTGGCTGCCAAATTCCACAGTTGGGCGCACTTGCGATTTGTACAGGCTAAGCAGTTGTGTACTATTAAAGTATCTGCGGGCTCTGTACAATACGCTCAGCTTCTACTCAAAGTGGATCAATGTAAAACAAATTGTAAACAAAATTCTTGCTTGAATATAATAATAGTAATAATTCATTAAATTAATAATAATTCCAATAATATCATATCAAATGTGGACATCTTCAATTGCGAGATGAATACATGTAAAAACTTGATGAAAAGTTGTTTCTTTGACTTGTTATAAGTGATTTTTGTTGTCGTTATTATATATAACTTATTATATATATTGTAGGTAAGTTTACTTGTTAAGTTAGTAAATATTTAGCCCTGATGATGGAACGATCGATGTAAAAAATATTAAAATGTGGTTAAAACGAAGTTTTATTGTTTCATTGAATTTTATTTGTTCATTCATTTTTTTTTCGGGAAATCGACAATAGATAATTTATAATTTTATATGTGCAATGAGTAGTATACTAAAAATAAATGAGTTTCCTCCTTATGACTTTACTTTAAAAAAAGATATAAAAAATGTAACCAAATTCATAAATTTATAACAAATAAAACAAAATAAAAAAGCGCTCAAGGTAAGTATAAGAAAAACATTTGTTTTACAGAGTTCCAATAGAGGTAAAAATTGGATATGTCTACACAGGATAATGTCATAGGTACATATATAATAAGTTGTTCATAATAATAATAATAATAATTCTTGGATAACTTATATAGCGCTGCTTTCATGAAAATCCCCTCAAGGGCGCTGTATAAATACTATTTGCTTGGGTTTATCTTATTATGTACAGATACAGAAACACACTTACTTGGTAGGTCACTCCGGATTAAAACGTTAAATTACGAAGTTTTCGCTTGAGATGATATACTTTTGCGCGCACAGGACACAATATTAAAAAACACTGCACATTGCGTGATATTGCAGTTACCGTTTAAATCCTATTTGTAATTGATATTATATTTATTAGAAGGTTATTGGCAAAAGAAGAGTAGGTATTTATTTGAAAGATTATTTTTTTTGAGATTTTTGATATTAATTATTTACAGTTAGAAATATTAAGTTAGAATGTATTTTGTCCTGATGATGGAACGGTGGTTCTGAAACCGGACGGCTGTTAATAAAATAAAAAATAAAGAAAGTGGTTAAAATAAAGTTTTATTGTTAAGTATAATGAATAACGACAAAGTGATAGCTTCATACAATAGTATAAATAAATAAAATTTAGTCAACGTCTATATCTCCTCTCTCCTACAACATTGAGTATCTTTAAGACCCCGGTTCACTACTTTCCCTTTCTTCAGAAAGATCCACCACACAGCATCCAAATAGACGACATAGGCCCTGAGGGAAATTTTCTCCCTGGGGACCTCCTTTATGGATTTTGCAGTGTTACATTTTGACACCTTACGCACAACGTAGGCAATGCAGGCACCCCGAAATGTGTTTTATTTTGAATTCAATTCTTTCCTAATTCTGCGCAAAGACCTTCCGAAATATAAGGCCTCTCAAACAGCACAAAATTACACACCTCCTGGCCACTCCACTCCTTTATTATTATCAAGTATTTTTATTTGTTTATTAAAATATATGTAGAATTACATATTATATTGTAGGAGAGGATTAGAAGGGGTGGGACTGTGGGGGCGGTAAACGAAGTTAGGAAGCGTGGTTTACATGAAAGTTTACAATGGGAATAAATTTAAAAGAGGGTTTTCGTGAAAATTTTATGATTATTAATAATATTATTATTTACAGGATTTCTAATTTGAAAAATCTCGATTTTGTTTAAATGTATAGTGAAGGCGCCAGAAATCCTCGATCAGCCAAAGTTTGTGAGGCGGATGGATTGAGTGGTGTCGAGAATTTCTTGACGCAGATGGTCATTATTACTTAGTAGATTAAAACACTAATTGTAAACTATAATATTATATTTTTATGATAAATAAAACACTGGTCTAGCGAGGCTTGAACGTCTCCACAGTAAGTTATTGAATGGCTGTTGTTTACTGAGACGTCGGTGATAAAGAAAAACGATTTAAACAGTTGTCATTATATACGAATATAACATTGATATTTGAAAAAGCATGAAAAGTTGCCATAGCATTATTATTTGATTATGAGTATTTGAGAAGCGATTGTTTCTTACTTGTGGTTGCATTTACACTAAGTAATTTCTAATATAAATGGGAAATCACTTTTTGAATTGAACTAAAAATAGTCAAACAAGAAATGACATTTAAATATGACAAATACTCATAATCAAATAATATGATTTTGCTTTTGACACCCAACAGGTACCATTAATATCATGGTGTAAAATATTAGTACCATTATTTAAAATTTTATTACACAAACACCATGCCTTTGATTTTGATGATGGTATTGAGATTTTAAACTTAATATTAACTTGAAGTTTTAGAAAATAGAAAAAGTTTAATAAATAATCAAAGAAAATCATGAATAACCCTCTTTTAAATGTATTCCCATTGTAACGTTCCATGTAAACCACGCTCTCTAACTTCTTTTACCTCCACCACCTCATCCCTTCTACGCATCTCTTACAATATAATGTGTAAGTCAATATTTATAATTTAGTTTTGTATAATCCCTGAAGAGGTGAGCGAGGCTCCCGAAGGTCGTCGGCTTTATTACAAGAATAAATTGTTTAAGCAAAATTTTATTTAAAAACAAACACTTTATAAATCACGAATTTATTGTATTTTTACTCCTACCGGTTTCGCTTAGATCAACCTTCATCGGGACAAATATAATAACTTGGACTAAAATAAAAATGATTTCTTTCTTATGAAAACAAAGTTTTATTATTTATTTTATTTAAAATACTGCCACAAAATAAGGTAACCGTTATTGAAGAAGTGATTTTTATTTTGTTTGAGCGTGGCACAAGAGTCACAACTGCCCGGAGCCAGTGGGATTGTGTCATCCCCAATTGGGGTACGCTTCTAACAGCTGAAGAAAATGGGAGGGAGAGAGGAAGGCATTATATGATTGTGTCGGACAGCTTGTCGCCCATTTTTATATTGTGTGAATAATTGTAACTTGTAAGGGAATCGGGTGGTGTGGAAAATAAATGTTGCTCCACTGTTCGCACACAGGCCAGATTCCCAATATTTTTGCATATGTGACGAATGAATGAATAAAGATGATAGAGCGAGATGACGCGGTGGGAAGGAGACGGTGATGTCGGGTAAATCTCACGGCGCTACTCAATGCAGATTTTTGTGTCTATGGCGCCGTGAGAAGCCGCCCGGCGTAGCGCCTAGTTGGTATTTGTATACAGGCCGAAAACGAGCTAATCGGCAGTCATCCAGCGATACCTCTGCTCCACCGACCGCTCTACCTCGCTCTACTTGAAACCGACCTGCCTTCTTCTTCTTTGACCCCCCGCTGACTCTTGGACCACCCTCCGGACGACCAACACTCACGGAACCAGACCATCGAATGACCACGGACAAGGCACGCAGAGCAGCATCCGAGTTTGCACAAAAGTGTGTATTGTGAAAACGGATTTGTACAGCCGCAGGAGTTTTTTGCACAAAAAGGAATTTTGTGCAAAAGGCAAAGTGATACAGAAATCGTTGACGTTTCCTCCTTGCTAAAGGAACGATAGGACGCCACCCCCTCCCCTCCAAACCGCTTCGTAGATTGGGATCAGCCGGCCTTTACAGTTCGCTTGTGTGCCGGAACACGTCTGGTACAATGATCGCTAAAAAAGGCTGACGCCATTTAAAGCAACGCCAACCTTTCAATTCTGGATAGTTATACCAGAGATTATTAACCATTGCGGACCGCGCCGTAAGTTGTTATTATTACTGTTATATGAAGGTATCTCTATGTGGCCATCCATTATAATTAAATTAAACAATATAATTTTGATTCAACGACTTTTATTTTATACGCCGACCGGTTTCAGAGCAAACATTCCTTCATTAGGGCAAAATATATGCCTACTTACTTAACATGAATAATATTACAAAATTGTGTGCGAACATGTATTAGGTGTTGAAGTGGGGGTAGGGGCGTGACTGGGATTTACTAATCCCTTTAATCATCTTTACTAAGAGCGAGGGGAAGAGGTAGAGATTAGGGAGTGGTAAAAGGGAATATATATAAGATGGGGCAGGAAGATAGATATTTTCATTATTAATAATGGACTCATTATTAGGGGTTTTCAATTTTTGAGCTTTATTTTTTTATTATTATTATTTTTTAATTGAGGTTATTGGTTTACAATTATATTTCGAATGTCTTACAAAATTGATTACAATATATTAAGTTCGATTGTAAGAAATCTCCCCTTTTTTAAACATTTATTTGACTCTAAATTATCTAAGCGCTTTTCCTTATTATTGATATTAAGAATATTGATCCCTTTGTTCTTTTCAAAATGATTATTATTTTAAATAATAATATGATAAAGCTAATTAAGAATTTTGTTTTATTATTAAGACGTCTTTTTTTATTTTAATGTAAAAAATATGGCTTGTTTTTCCGATATAAAATGAGGAAAACTCAATCATTTTAATTTATAATATATTTTAATATTTCATAAAAATTTTAAAAAATATTCAATAATTTTTTCGTTTTTAATTAATTATTTACCTACTTTCATCACTTTCTGTAAATGTTTGTTTATGTTTGTAATTTGTTATAGATTTTTATCATTAATATTAATATGAAAATAAATTCAAGAGATAAATATTTAGAGCAAAAAAAAATGGTTGTTAATTATATTTAATTGACTGTTAACACTTTTTCTAATTTCTAAAATTTCAAATTTGTTTAATTGTAAACCGGTTGTATTTGTATGTAAATTTTTTAAACCTTTGTTTATATCAAAAAAATTATTGACATTTCCTATTCATTTTATTTAAAATACACTGCAAAGTGATTTTGCATTTTTTGATGAAGTGTAAATATATATATTGTTTTAATGTTTTTTTTTTAAATTAAAACATAAATATATTATTCTATGGATAAAGCTATGTATATATGTATACATCTCTGTAATTATTAATAACTATTCTTTCAAAATCATACTTCAAAACGATTCTTAAACAATGTGTTCTCCTTTATTACTCGAGGCGAGAAAATGCAAATAAAAATCCACACAGACTGGTTGATCAATTTTCCAAACATCGATTTGCATTGCCATTAATATTCAAGTAAAGGTTCATAGTCTCCCTTCACCGCAGTACAAATAGCAATCATTCGGTATTCATGGCCATAAGCGGGTGGCTGGGTGTTACCAGGCTGTATACAATTCATGCATTCATGCATACACGCTACATACTGAATAGGGGAGGTTATTAGATTTGAACAATATGATTTGGTGGAGATAATTGCTGGAGAGGTTGGGTGTCTTCCTAATCTATCTGTATTAATTTGTATTAAATCAACCCCCCCCCCTCTTCCCCTGTTTTATTGGAATAAGTAACTCGTAATAATAAAATAATATTAATATGACAATCGTCGATTCCAAGTATGTAAGTTTTATTGTACAATATATGGAAATTCGTACAATAAGGAACTCCAGTGAAAAATATAATGATTTTTTTTTTAACATTATGTATAATTATACGTAGAATTTATAAATCGTTATTTAAAAGTGAATCAAAAATCAGATCATCAAAACACCGTGCTATGTCGATACGATTTCATTTGAAACAACTGACGTCACGTGAGCATTCTGTTTTTGGAATAGAATGAAAAAATATATTTTTCGATATTGTTTTGTTTTTAAAGTGTGTATTCTTTTAGTTTTGAAATTTTTTTAACTTAATTTAGGTCTCTTTAAGCTCTATAATTATTGATCAATATAAACAACTACTATTCATGAAGGAAAGTAGAATATTTATGATCAAACCAATTATCGATACGGATATTATGATAATGTTAATGGTCAATATTATTATTATTCTTGGAGTTAAAGTTTCTCAAAAGGTAAATAATTTTATTATTTATATTTAGTTATGGTTTTACATGAATAAAATATACAATTATGTACGATGAAGCTCATCCTTGTTTTCACATTTGACAATCTAACCTCAAAACTTATCAAAACCGACCGGCTATAGATTTCGAGCGTTTTGGCGGCCTTTGAAAAATTGAAACTTTGAAAATTATTTTACCCATGAAAACTAACTATAGTAAAAAACAAAATATACTGGTGTTTAAGTTTGAACATCATTAATGATAAAAAAGAATTACAAATTTGTACTTGAGTTCCTTATTAATTTCATTTATACTTCTAAGAAAGTGTCTATTAGATACAGATGATTTATGTATATAAATTGCCTACTGATCTCGTATTGTCAATTGAATTAAACGATTCAACTTTTAATTCTATTTCAACTCATGTATATACATGTTATCAATATGTATCTGCTGACAAACTCCAAAAGTAGTTTAGAATGTTTAAAATGTTATTTTTTAAAAAAATAAATAATGAAAACAAATCAGTAAAATCAAAATGCTGCTGACGTCATTTGACTCTGAGTGTAGCGCCATTGGGGAACCTTGTGGAAACATTGACAACTATTATGACGTCATCTTCTTCAAAATGTGTGTATGATTTTTTAAACTTTTTTTTATTTATACAATTGAGATAGATGTGGAATATTGATAAAAAATTAAGTATGTTGAACGGAATTCCTCATCCTACACCATTTAATATACAGGTAATAAAGGTAGATATCCTCTACCTATCCACCCACTTTTTGATATTATTTTTTAATGTAATTTTAGAAAGCGTTCAGTGTGAAGCCGGGGACGTCCGAGGAAGACATGGCACGATCAAGTGAATCAAATACTTGAGTCGGGCCATGTCAGAAGTCGGCATAACAGGAGAGAATGTATAAGACGTTGTATGAATGTGAATGAAGCCAAGTGTATGCCAAGATCGAGTTGTTCGGCGGTCCGTCTTCTCTGCCTACCCTTGGGGTGAAACGGTGTGATGGTTAGTTAGTTAGTTAGCTAGTTACATATTATCCAATTACTATTATTATCATGTATTTGGTAGTTTGTCCCGAAATTATTAGCTTAGTCATGAATCTCCTCTGCTGCCAAGGTCAACAGGGAGGTAAGTTGTTTCGAATGAATAGTTGTCACAAACTCAACCAACCTTTCCACTCCTCAGCCTCACAAAATACCCCAATGAAGCATGCCACAGTCCAACCGCATTCGGGCAGTTGTGTCTGTTATTATTTTATTTTTTATGTGCTACCGCAGAAGAGTCCCAGCTGCTCCAAACCGTCTGGAGCCAGTGAGACCATGCAATCCCCAATTGAGGTATGTTGTGAGGCTGAAGGCTGGGAAAGTACCTGGCTATTCAGATCTGGTCACCAAACATGGCTACAGCCATTCCGAGCAACGTTTCGATTCTGAATGGTGGTCTTTCACAAGGGATACTGACAGTATCTACCACTCTGGAACGTGCCGCAAATATACTATTTATCTTATGCAATATTCATATACGAAAATCTTCCTTATATACAAAAAAATGGTTGCCTGTCTGTCTGCCATGTAAAACGGTTTCTATAACGTTTTTAAATTAGTTTGAAAAACATTGAATACGCCATGTTGTATTCAGGTTAGCCCATAGATATAGCACTCTGGTTACATATTCAAAAGAAAAGGGTTTGTTTGTGTAGAATATTTTCGAAATGGAAAACACAAGTAGATACCTACTAAAGAACTTTATTATTATATATTTGGAAAAAATTATTGTTTGGAATGAAATAAAATTTTCAAATAAATGTTTCTTTATAAATAAATTAAGTAATATACCTTGCATTCACCACTTTATTAATATAAGCGATGCTTTCTTCATCAGGAGTAATACTAATAAATAATAATAATAAATTTTTCTTTAGTAATTGATAAACTAAAGTTCTTAAAAACTTAAGACAAGATTTTTGTGCATAGCGCAAAGGGTAACAATTATTATTTTTATAAACAATAATTATTAATCTAAAACACTCATCCAAATTGAAAAAAAACCTTCCGAGCAAAGATAAATGAATAACTTTAGTTTATCAATTACTAAATATTTGACAAGTCAAAGCAATTTTCACCAATAAAATGTAGACATAATTTGTCTCGACGCCATCTATTTGAGGGATTTAGCCGTTACAAGCCTCTCTCATATTAATAAAGTTGGTTGTTTACAGGTGAAAATATAATAAAAACAGTAATTATTAAAATGGAACACTAGCATATATTGATTAACTTGGCGGGTTTGCGATAAGCCGACGTAGCTCAACGGTAGAGCATCTAACCGGACATTAGAAGGGTGCGGGTTCGAGTCCTGCCGGCGACATTTATCTTTGCTCGGAAGGTTTTTTTTTTCAATTTGGATGAGTGTTTTAGATTAATAATTATTGTTTATAAAAATAATAAATTTTTCTTTGTTTAAAGATAGTCGTCACACTTTCGCTGTCAATTATGGCACCCAAATGACAAGCAAGAATTTACAATAGCTAGTAGTAAATAAAAACGTGGAGATGCATGGCTATTCAAACTGCTTGCTAAACTTATCAGTAGCTATATCAAACAGTTTTCCGATTTTAAATGTTTTCTTCTTCACAGTGATACCGAAACAATCAATGCGATTGAGAAGTACCTGAGCTATTTTCAGCCTACCACCCCTTCCGCGACATGGAACGAAGGTTATGCACCAGCTCACAACATCACGTATTCCCATTCCTTCCCGACCTACTGACCTCGCCTTCAATCATTTGTCTCGCAGCCACTGGACCATTTTGGATAATCGTTTGAGATCGGAAAAGGTTTCCGTTGGACTGACATTTTTCCAGTTATTATTCCTAACGGTGTGCGCCGCACTTCTACCCCCCTCTATATTTATTGAGAACTGGCCTGATCGGAATACTAATATTGTTTTATGTAAAGGATGTAGTTCGCTACAAAAAAAAATACAGATATCGGAAATAGAAAAGATAAACACGGATTGAAAAGAGAAAATTTGTAGTCATTTTTCAATTATCTATTTTTGTATGGCGACAAAGGCAGTTATTACAATGATAACATCAACCTTTTGGCGCTCAATTTTCGGAAAAGGGTTTTCTCAAATATCTCCCTATTTACTGATTGTTGCCGATTCTCCCTCATCCGAAACCTTCAGATAACCTCTATTTAATCTACCCATCTCATCGGTGGGCAACGACTTTTCTATTATATTTTTTCTTAACCATGTACGCACACGATGCCTTAACCATGTCCCAATTACTCCAACGGAGCTTGGTGATAGTAGTTAGTAGATTTTTAAGCTAGCTACCTTTGTCTTTCATTTTCTTACGAGATGCCTAGCGTGGGATTACCACTTTAGTCATTAATAACGTTATTTGTCAGATACCGTGATTTCGCACTGTAAATGGGAACAGTGGCGGTTCAATCGAATATTAATAAAGGGAATAAATTTATCCTTAATTACAGCGGTTAAATTTTATCGTAATCTAGCAACGAGATAACATTTTGTGATTAGCTAAAATGTCTCTAGCTAAAGATGTATGTCTTAAAGTAAAAAATAACGCTAAAATCGCAATATACGTGACAAATGTAAATTTTTTATGTGTAGGTACTTAACAAAGTAGAAATACGGCAACCAAAATATTACATCCACTGTAAATTTATTAATTTATTATAATAACAACTTAAAACACGATAAAAAAAATCTGTTGATTCTTCCAAATACTATTACGTAAAAATCTAGGATTAACAAATCCCATAGTCGTTGTGCACCGAGACTGTTTGTGAATTATCAAGGTTTGCACGTTTCACACTGTAGTACTGTAGTATGTTTCGCACAAACTATTTCTTAGGTTAGAAATTCCTATACATGCGGGAATCATAACGCACGAATGGGATTCATTTCGCACTCGCTAAAGAGCATTATTGGCGGATAAGTGAATTTTTAGCTCGAAATTTGAATGGCTCGCTTTTTAAAGTGTGGTAAAATCAATATAAAAGCTTGTTTTCTTTTCTTAATTTTGTCTGGTAATTCGCTATACAATCGCTGTTTAGAGAAAACTGCCACTAAATGTGAGTACTTATAGTGCATTTATTGAACTCAGATATGATATGAACTATATGATACATTAACATGTTGATGTTGATGTATCGTATAGTTTTGAAAATTTGGCTAAATTTACTAAAGACGGCCGATCCTAATCCTCCTAGAGT
Source organism: Halesus radiatus (assembly GCA_022606495.2). NCBI lineage: Eukaryota > Metazoa > Arthropoda > Insecta > Trichoptera > Limnephilidae > Halesus > Halesus radiatus. Next base: position 27,178 of record JAHDVE020011775.1, read on the forward strand.
AAGTCGTCAGCCCATTACATTGGACGGCGACCTTTGTTTGTTTTCCTTAACCAAAGGACAAAATTGGATGTTGTTTGTATTCCACCTGTCACCCGTTAGTCGTGCCACATGCCACATGCCCAACATAGTCCCACTCGGATGTGGAGATTTCAACAGTAAAGTCTGATACCTTTGTCTTCCTCCTAATCCACTGGTCGTTTTTATAACTTCCAAGAAGATATCTAGCAATAGTGTTATAACCAGTTTTTAAAAAATGTATATTTTGTAATTTCTTCAAATGATTGATAACTTTGTGGCATCATTAATAATTATATAATTGAAAAATACACTTTGTATATACCACTTTACTTAAAATATATAAATATTTCTACATGTTTCGATAGCAATGCTATCATCTTCAGGAATAAAAAATACTAAAAAATAAATTCAAGTATTTAAAAATGATAAAAATTTTAGAACAATAATTTAAGAATATACAAAATATGAGCATAAACAAAAATGAATAAAAGTAAGCGAAGCTAGCAGTCCACAATGAAGTGCTGATACCAACCTTGATGTATGGCAGTGAGGCATGGAACTGGCAGAGGAAGGATGAAAGTAGACTGAATGCTGTAGAAATGAGATCTCTGAGACGAATGTGTGGTAAAACCATGTATGATCGAGTGAAAAATGTTGAGATTCGTAAAGAATGCAAAGCTGATGTAAGCGTAGTGAACAAGATTAAGAAAGGGACGCTTAGATGGTTTGGGCATGTAGAGCGAATGAATGAAGAAAGGAGTGTAAGGAGAATATATGACGCGAATGTGAATGGAAGAAGCCGGGGACGTCAAAGGAAGACGTGGCACGATCAAGTGAATCAAATACTTGAGTCGGGCCATGTCAGAAGTCGGAATAACAGAAGAGAATGTATGAGACGTTGTATGAAAGTGAATGAAGCAAGAAGTGTATGCCAAGATCGAGTTGTTTGGCGGTCCGTCCTCTCTGCCTACCCCTGCGGGGAAACGGCGTGATGGTTAGTTAGTTAGTTAGTTAGTTAGTTAAGTAACAGATCAAAAATGTTAGTGACAAAATAATTATAAAACATTGAATAATAATGGAAAAACTTGTAGAAATTTCAGTATTAGAGTTAAGGAACACCCAAGGTGTTTAAATAATAACAACTATTCTGAATTTGCAAATCATATTTTAGAAACCAATCATTCGTTTGATATAAATAAAGGTTTAAAAGTTTTACATACAAATACAACTGGTTTACAATTAGATAAATTTGAAATTTTAGAAATAAGAAAAAGTGTTAATAGCGAATTAAATTTAATAAATAATCAAATATTTTATTAAAATAGCTATCTCTTAAATTTATGTTCATATTAATATTAATAATAATAATTTTTATTTATATTTCTAATTTAAATGTATTATTCAATGTTTTATAATTATTTTGTCACTAAAATTTTTGATCTGTTACTTACCTACTTTAATTCATTTTGTTTATGCTCATATTTTGTATATTCTTAAATTATTGTTTTTTAAATTTTTTATCATTTTTCTATACTTGAAATTATTTTTTAGTATTCATTTATTCCTGAAGATGATAGCATTGCTATCGAAACATGTAGAAATATTTATACATTTTAAGTAAAGTGGTATATACAAAGTGTATTTTTCAATTATATAATGTATATTTTGTGCTTAATAATATGAATTAAGACATATAATTTATTAATTATATCTTATATCACCCAGGTAAAATATCACCATTCAGATCTGGAAGGTTACTTGAAATAGCACCTATGACCAGCTCCCAAAAGCCAGAAGCTTCACAACCATCCCTTTTGCATGTTCTTCCCTTCCTCCGTCCTTCAGCAACACAGCATATCCCAAATTGTGGATACCATAGCTTACTGGCTACTGATAATAAGCTATGACTCCTGTGCCATAATCAGATTGCTTACAACCTTTTGTCGAGAAGGAACAAGCTTTATGATAATGTGTTGATATTTACACATACGAGTACCCAGCATTAACACATACAGCTTTGACAATATTATTTAAAAAATCAATAATCATACATTTTCCGGCTTTGATAAGAACAGAAGACATTTTTTTTCCGAGTATTACGTTTCAGTGTCGATAAATCGACGTTTATTAAATGACCGTTGTACAGTTTCATACAATATTTTATTTATTTTTGTTTTAAATTATGAAGTAACTATATGTAATGAAAAAAAATCATTTTTCTTAATATTAGAGCCAACTTAGAAAATTATTTGAGGGTTTATCGTTTTTTTTTATTATTATTGTATTTGCTATGTAAATATGATTACGTAAAAAAAATATAAACACAAAACATTTAAAAAAAAACGTTTTTTTTCGGGTCGATGTTTTAAATTATGTACGGCAAATTTGTGTTCCAACGTAAATTGGTCGTTTTTAATTTAATTTAAAGTCCACCATAATGCTTATTTAATTATTATTTTTTTCTTTTAATTATATATTCAGGGTAATTTTTTTTATTTAAATCACCGTTAGCCCCTAAATAATTGTTAAAAGTGCCTCTAAAATCGCGAAAAATCTATTATTTTAATGGCTTATGTTTCATAATGTATAACAAAAATAAATAAATTACTTCTAATCCGTACTAGATATTTACTATACTTTTTTATAAAAAAAAAGATCATTGGGATTAGGTGAGTATTTTGGCCTCAAATACAAAATGAAACAGCACAGCCGTTCCTCTTAATATTTTTAATACACGTTTTACATTATTTAAAGTTTAACCGGTCACTGGGGTTTTTTTCTGTATTTGCATTCAAGAACCATTTTCTGATATATATATATATATATTTAATTTACCTAACTGTCACTTTTTAAGTTTTCTAAATATTCGACAACCGAAATTGAAACGAATGGAAGGACTGCCGGATGAGCCTCCTGTATCCCGGGAAGACTCCACACCCCCTTTCTACTCCCTCGTTTAATGAATTGAATAACTCCTTAGATTCTGATAACAAATTTGTGAAAATTTTGTGCTTTCTTCGAATCATTCCCTTGAGCTCTTAATATCCACTCCAATTTTCATTTCAGATAATTATTACTCAGTCAATTGTTCTTGTTCATTTCATTATTTATGGAAGAAATGTTAAGGTATGCGATTTAAATATGGGCGAAATTGAATGGCATTTAATGCATAAACTTACAAGAGTAGGCAAATAAGACTGAATCAATTCACTACTGCGAATGAATCTGCCTATGTCTAATGTAAATCAATCCGCCCCATGGAATTCAGAAATTGTCTGAAAAACAGAAAATATTTTAAGTCGAAGTTAGTCATCTAATATCATTTGAATTCCACTAAAAGGTCTTCTGTCAACCCGACAATTAAAAAATGCAATTTTTCAACGTTAAACACATATTTCTAATTAAAATTATCTATTGGTAAGAGACCTTTCAGCTGGGTAAATTTAAAAATGAATCGATTTCTCCAACACATTGGCAAACCATTGGGTAAGTGTTTAAGCTTTCGAATTTCTTTACGAATATCATTTAGTTGTTTTTATTATTATTTATTACTATTTATTATTATTTATTTGATTTGGGCTTTTACGTAGATTTCAGAACATAATGTAAAGCGCTATCAAAAATTATAAGTACATAGAGATTTGAAACCGTAAAGTAATGAACAATTTTTTTTAAACGTTTAACAGTGACATAAAGTAGAAAACTAAAACAATATTAAACACAAATCATTAACGGTACAGTATCCAAGCTACAATACAACATATTTTACGATTCATCAAAGTGCTGGTATAGATGATGCTTTACTGTATAAATGGAGTTAGCAAATATATCAACAATTTGTTGCCCAGATCATGCATCCTATTGGTTAATGAATGAGACGAATAGTTGTTAGTTTTTAAAGTTAATGTGTCCGTTTTGTGATTCCCTCCCAATTTAATACGCACACCATGTAATATTTCGTTCGCTGCCACTATAATTTTTTTTTAATGCTGTGAAATGACTCGCCTTCTTAACGTTTTTCCTACTTGTCTCATCGTTGGTTTTAACGATTCTAATCCACGAACTACTATTATTTACTCCACTTATCAGCTGTTCTAGAACCTGTCACTCCCGTAGGCTTCTAAATAAAATCCACATGCTAAAGAAACGCTCACTCACGCATTAACTAATGGCCTTCTCCCTCCCAATTCGTATACTTACGGTTTTTTTTTGTTGCATTAAATGGGGTTATTTTTTTATAGCTGCTTTTAAAAGACACGTTAAGTCACAAAATTATTTAAAAATATCTCTTACTTTAATTAGGTATTCAATTGATTCATTAAATTAATTTTGATCTGTTAATTGTTTTGTGTTTAATTCGTAGAACTATAATAAAATATATATTTTTTAATTTAGTGTAAATCAAATTCAATAATGTTGTTATTAATTTCTGCAAGTACTTTAGGTTTTATTTTTATTATTGTGACAGTTCTTTCGGCGTTAAAGGCCATTTGGTAATTTTTTGTCATTTTTTTATTTATTTTGATCTCTTGCAAAATTTAACAGCTATTTGTAAAAAAAAAAAAAAAACATCACCAACCCTGTGTGTTTTAGTTTATTTAAAATGACCTGCTTTCTCAAGCTACAGTTAAAATCTTAGCATATAACGCATTCCCCAGTAGTTAAACAAGATATTGGTATCCTAATAAGATACTCCAAGTAAAACGAATATTTATTTTAACATTAGAATGACCAGACAATCCTCTTCCACTTTCCAACGGGTTCTATAAATATTTACTGCCCACAATTCACCGCCGGGAAAGTTCACCGCACACAGCGCGGAAAGTTCGCATAAAATTAAAAAATATAAAGTCTGATTCGTTGGGCAATTATTATATGCAATTAATCATATTATTTTATCAATCTAGAGAACCGTCATTAAATATATTTTCATTTATTTCATTTTAATAATTATTTCAGTGAAAAAAACTCTTTCGAATAATGCCAAATAATTTTCCCCGTGGTAAATCTATGCGGTGAATTGTGGACGGTGAACATTCCCAGCCGTGAATTTTCTGCGGGGAATTATGAACGGTGAATTTTGAATCCTCCGCAGTGAATTATGGGTGGTAAGCTTTCCCCGCAGTGATCTTCGTCGGTGAATTTTGGGCGGTGAACTTTCCCTGCGGTGAATCTTTGTTGTTATTTATATTTAGGTTGTGCTAAAGTATTAACTTTCCATATACGAGAATATACAATACGAGTATGAAAATTTCAAAATTGGAACTCTGTGTATGCGTACGTGTTGATGAAGGGATGTTGCACACAAAACTTCATTTTGGATTTGAAAAACCTAGCCAAACTGAATGATTTTTTTAAAACATCTAGTAAGGATTAGAAAATTTTTAAAATTTTCATTTTGAAATACAGGCCATTAAATAAATCAATTTTTCATGATTTTAGATGCAACTTTGAAAATTATTTGGGGGTTAACGTTTTTTTTTAATTGTCGTATTTCCAATATTAATTTGATTACATAAAACAAAATAAAAACAAAACAAAACACCTTAAAAAAAGTTTTTTCTGGTCGATATTTAAAAATATTTACGGCAAATTTGTGTTCCAACGTAAATTAGTCATTTTTAATTTTAATTTAAGTACAGCATTTTTTTTAATTTTTATAATTCATTAGTTTTTTGTAGTAGACGGAGTAAAACTTTTTTTTTAAATCACTATTAGCCCCCAATAAATAAATGCTAAAGTTGTCTCAAGTTCAGAAAAAAAAAATTAAAATACATCTAATCCGTAGTATTATACATTTGCGCAGACTTTTGATGAAAAAGGGGTCATTCGGTTTAGGTAAGTGTTTTGGCCTCAAATCTAATATTAAGTTTTGTATGAAACAGGCCGCGCAGCCACTCCCCTTAATAATCTTACTCACTTATAGAAATATTTTATAAATAATCCTTTGTTGAGGGGAACTTAATCCACCAAAATCTATATCCTAAATTGATCTTAAATTTGATCGAGAATTTCATTGGGAAGAGCGTATTTGTGCATTTGAACAGTGTTGAGGAAAAATTTCGGCTCAATAGTTGCTCAGTAGGGTTGGGATGAACGGTCGTCATTAATGTATTATCTTTAAATATTTGTAATAGTCTTTTTTAGAGATGTATTAAAGTTTTGCGAATATTTTCCCAAATGTTGCAGTTGGAAATGTAGATATATATAAAGTAGTTTGTTTACTTAAAAAAATCTATAAACACCAAGATTCATGTATAGTACCGACCTTCTCACTTGTTCTGAAAATGAAATAATTAAACGGGAGTGGAGAGTAGAAGGAGATTAGGTAAAGGAAATTTGGGAAGTACCTGGCTATTCAGATCTGTTCACTAAATACGGCTAACGCTATTTCGACCAACGTTTCGATTCTGAATGGTACTCTTCAATCAGGGCGACATTGAGAGTATCTACTCTGGATTATCAGCTACTATCTACAAGTATAATTCAAATTTTCACAAGAATAAAACATGTCACACAGAATTTCGCCGACGGGGCCCCGCGTGCAACATTTTGACAGGCTCTAACTCTAAAGGCTAGATTATCCACCGTCAATAACAGAACCTGCAGGTTGTGTGAATGTGTCTGAATATTGGCATAATTTTAGCCAAACAAATCTGCTTTGCCCCAATTCAAAAAGGTGTTTCACTAAACTGCTGAACCAGCGATTTCTAAAATGATGGAAATAACATATTTACTCTATTTCGCTTGAAAATTCGCTCCATTTCGTTCCATCAATTTTAAAACGTTCTCACTCAATTCTCTCCATTTATTCATTATGCTTTTTAAAAATCAAACAACCCACACAAGGAACTAAAGTGTTATAAAGTGCTAAAGACTTTATATTATGCGACATTTAGCTGAGCTGTTAATTTTATATGTGTGTATATAATATCACCAATTGGCCGTGTTCTCCAAACATTTAATAATTTTTATCCCAGCTGAAATATCGACATATTTTTTTACTCCCTTCCGTCATTTAAGAAAAATATTGCTCTTAACATCAATGCGCAATCACAACTCTCCAGTACATAGTACTACTTAGACACATAGGTACACATACACGATCGACACACACACACATATAAAGATGCATATACTTATACACTATACACTTTTTTCATATACCTTTTTATCTTTACCATGTATCATTCCCTGAACTGTACTAACCCTCATACTAATAAAGTTGGTTGTTTACAGGTGAAATATAATAAAAAATAGTAATTATTGAATGAAACACTAGTATATATTGATTAACTTGGCGGGTTTGCGATAAGCCGACGTAGCTCAACGGTAGAGCATCTGACCGGCAATCAGAAGGGTGCAGGTTCGAGTCCTGTCGGCGACATTTATCTTTTCTCGGAAGGTTTTTTCAATTTGGATGAGTGTTTCAGGCTAATAATTATTGTTTATAAAAATAATTGTACTAACCCCGTCCATTAAAATGTATATAACCACTTACTAGATATTACATAGAGACATGTCATTGGTACCGATCATTGGAATCATTTTCTAAAACCTTGTAATTTGTACACCACTCATTTTATACCATTTGTTTTTAAAATAAAATAAAATAAATTATAATCTACATATTTAATATGCTTGTGGTGGTACATCAATATCATTCTTGTATTACTGGAGAATATCTGGATATAATCGAATAGTTTAATAATTGATAAACTAAAGTTCTTAAAAACTTAAGACAAGATTTTTGTGCATAGCGCAAAGGGTAACAATTATTATTTTTATAAACAATAATTATTAATCTAAAACACTCATCCAAATTGAAAAAACCTTCCTTTTCATCTAACCGGACATTAGAAGGGTGCGGGTTCGAGTCCTGCCGGCGGCATTTATCTTTGCTCGGAAGGTTTTTTCAATTTGGATGAGTGTTTTAGATTAATAATTATTGTTTATAAGAATAGTTTAATGTTTGAATTTTAATATTGTTGACTCAATTAAATTTGTAGTTCTCTTCAGAATACGGAATGCGAATAGTCTCAGTAAATAAGGGCTTCCAATAATAACATAAACAATTTTGAAATGGAAAACTATTTCGTATGTATGTCTTCCATTCTACTGCTTTCTGAAATCCAAGTATAAATCTATTTATGCAAAATGTTTCCCTCAAAGCTTTGAGTACCTCAGATATTCATTTTTGTGGTAGTAAAATAATATTTTTGAATAAAGGCAGGCAAAAGGCATTAAAAGTGTGATTCATAAATTTACATATCTCTTTAAAAATATTTTTGTTAGAGGCGTGAGAAAACCCCGCAGCTTCTTTGACCATGAATTTTTTTTATCATGTCTAGCTATCCAACCTGGGAAATATGGGAATACATATAAAACATATATAAATGAATTTCAAGTTATATAAAACAAGATAATCAAAAGCTATTTAACTTTATTTCTAGAACACTCACCAGAAAAATTATACGAGTAAACAAAAATGTTAACAATAAGATAATTATACTAGTAAGGAACAAACATAGAACTCATTCAAATGTCACAAGTACACACACTTTACACGAAAATATGATAACATGCATTTAGGCACCATACTCGTATATACACAATATGGGTTCAATATTTCTAAATATTTCATTCTTTCTTTCATTGGGGCGTGTCATACATGGTTTTACCAGTATCCTATGAACGCCCGAAGTTTAAAACGTGTCTCCACTATGAAAGATCTTGGTATCGTGTTTGATAGTAGGATGACATTTCATGCTCATATTGAAGTCACCTGTAGTACTTTATTAAAAATGCTGGGTTTCGTCCTACGTACTTCAAGGAATTTTAGAGACACCCAGGTTCTCATAATTTTATATAACTCATTAGTAAAGAGTAGACCTGAGAGTTGGTCGGTGGTTTGGAGCCCACATCAGGTGAAGTATTCCTTCATGTTGGAGAGAGTTGAGAAGAATTATTTGACATTTATCTACCTGGGGGAGTATGGCTACTACCCGTGGCTCTATCTTACTGATTTTTTCTTAGGTATGCTCGAGATGAACCATCTGCGGATCAGAAGGAATGTACACATTTTTACACATTTCTTTAGACTGATTCGCAGATGGTTCAAAAACTCGGCTAGCATGGAGAGCATTAATTTCTATATTCCCGGTGGTTATCTCCGTCACCGAGAGAAAAGCCTGTTTTATCTCCCGGCCTGCAGGACCAACTTTCCAATGGTCATGTCGGTGGGGAGGGCAATCTTACTGGTGAATAGAATCACTTCAGATATCGACATATTTAGCATCAACGAAGTATAATACCAGTATGTCCTGTATGCAATTTACTGATATTATGTATGTCTACCTACTTTGATTTAATTTTTATTATTTTTATAAGTAATTATTTTGGATGTTGTACATTCTGTCTTATTTAATAATATCTGTAAAAATGCCTAAAAATGTAAATTTTGTAAAAAACTTTAAAAGGAATATAGAATTTAATTGAAACAAACGGAGCCCTGGTTTTTGAGCACAGTCAAGGGTTTTTTCATGTATTTTTGGGTTCCAAACCAGAGGTGGCAAACAATCAATTAGATACGAGGGGACAATTTATATTATTGAATTCTAGATATGTTTAAAAAGAAATTGTTCTTCCTGAAATTAACTGAACAAAATAATTAAATTTGTTCGAAACTGTTTTGCATCCGTTTAGGTAATCAATCTAGTTAAATAAATGAAAACATAATTTTATTTTTCTGGAAATAAAAATAAAAAAACGTAATTACAATTTCCCGCAGTGGTAGATAGAGAATATGGAACCATTCACGCTTTTGTCTTGGCGTATACTCTACGGTTCATTCTCGTGAATTTCTGGGGCCTGATTCCGGGTCTTTTTATGGATGAGGCATTGTCGTTATTCATAGACTTAAATACTTTTTGCTTAATTGCGGTTCCGGTTCTCTCGTAAGACAGCTGTCATTCAGCGAGTGACATTCTTTAAAAATATCGATATTTGCGTAGATTTACGAAAGAAATACTCGAAATTATCATAAGTATTGACTTTAAACACTATTAGGAAGTAATTCGTCGCATGATTTAATGCTATTAAATTAACCGATTTAATGAAATTACGATGTTTCTGAAGTACCTATGACAAAAGCCCGAAATGTCAGATAAAAGTGATTAACGCCCATTCTTCCCAACTCTATTGAGCAACTGTTGAGCCGAAATTTTTCCTCAACTCTGTTTAAATTTACAAATTCTATCTACCCAACGAAATTCTCGATAAAATTTACGATCATTTTAGGATACCGATTTTTGTGGATTAATTTCAGCTCAACAGAGGACTAGTTATAAAAAGTGTGAAAAAATATCACCGAAATGTCAAATATCATTATTGGTTTATAATCTATATAATCCAAATATTGAATGACATTTTTTTTCCGTTTTTACTTATTTTTAACGCATACATCTGTGAAGTATAAAATGTTAGTTCATGTATTAGTTTTTAAAACAAATGATGTGTATTCACAATATTTACTCATCTCTGTTAATTTTGCATGGAAACTTTTTACTTTGATGTCATTTTACTGACTATGAAGGTGGGCGGGCACCTTCATAAACAATTTAGGATGTTCAACGATAAAAAATGTTTGGAAAAAGGCAAACAGAGTGAATGCTCAACAAAAGACTTGACTGATTGCCTCAGTTTGATCATTCGGAAAGTTGGGAAAAACGGCCGTTAAATTCTAAGAATTATAATAAACTGCATGTATAAAGTAAGTAAAAATAATAATTTTTATAAACAATAATTATTAATCTAAAACACTCATCCAAATTGAAAAAACCTTCCGAGCAAAGATAAATGTCGCCGGCAGGACTCGAACCCGCACCCTTCTAATGTCCGGTCAGATGCTGTAATTAAGATTAGATATTTATTAATATTTTTTATTATAAGAGCATCTGACCGGACATTAGAAGGGTGCGGGTTCGAGTCCTGCCGGCGACATTTATCTTTGCTCGGAAGGTTTTTTCAATTTGGATGAGTGTTTTAGATTAATAATTATTGTTTATAAAAATAATAATTGTTACCCTTTGCACTATGCACAAAAATCTTGTCTTAAGTTTTAAAGAACTTTAGTTTATCAATTAATAAGTAAAAATAAATTATACGTGTTTACTATCATTAGTGACCCCATAATATTTAATGATACTGCGATAATTAAACAACAGACTCCTTTAAAAATGTATTATCGTCCATATGTAATCGGAATCGCAGTTAATCAACATGTTTTTAAAAATGCTTTATCCTTAAAAAGAACCGGAATCATACATTTATAGTCTTCCGCCATTACGACTCTTGAACAGATCTGACTCATGTAACTAATTCGTATCGTGCCAAGTTATCGTGAGACATCCATGACCTTTCTTTCGCGTATGAGTCGTATATTCTCCATATAATAAGCACTGAAAATGTACAAGGATCTCTGTTTACAGAATTTCACACATAAATTCGAGACATTTTTGTTAATATTAAGTTGTACTAGGATAGGGCGACGGTAACCGCGTGAGCTGACGATAGTAAATTATATTTTAACATTAAAAAATCTGTATCTATGATGTATTACGCGCTCAAAACACCTTGTTCAATTTATTTGTAAAATAAAGGAAGATATATTGCCATCCGTTAAATCCATCAAGGACCTTGGGGTAGTCTTACGGTTTCAGACCAAATATTGCAGTTGTCTACATCGTGCTACAAATTATTAGGGTTCGTTATAAGATCTAGCAAACAGTTGACTAAACCCGAAGCCATGACTTCCATGTTCAACTGTATTATAAGGTCCAAACTTGAGAACAGTTCTGTGTGGGCCCCACACATATCGATGGTCCCGAACGAACAATGTCGGATGTGCAAATAGTATCTTCTTATTAGAACTGTTTAAAATTTCGTTTCTATGTGTTTAGAGTTTCACGTCTACATTATTATTATTTTTAAGATAAAGAAATATAGTGTTATTTTTGATATTTTTCATAAACCCCTATTTATTTCATTGGAAAAACATATCATTGTCCTTGTTCTACCGGTATTTTAATGGAAGATGCTCCGAGGAATTAGCGTCATTGATCCCTTCGGCACCGGTGCATAGTCGGGAAACACGCCAAACGCGCGCCCAACATTTTCACACGGTTGACATTTGTCACATGAGAACGGGTCGCTTCTACGACTCGTTCTTGTGTTCAGCAGCTCGGCTGTGGAATGATCTGCCGGCCTCTGTGTTTCCTCCATCCTATAACATGGGTCTCTTCAAGACCCAAGTTCACTCCTTCCTATCCTCTAAAAGACCTTCCACACAGCATCCCCAAAGATGATATAGGTCTTGAGGGAAATTATTTCCTCCTTGGTCTCCTGTGTGGAGTTACTGTAAAAAAAATATATATCATTGCAACTGCTCTTTTGCAAATTTATAAATTTACGCATCCGACATTGTTCGTTGGAACCGTTGATATACAAAATGTACACACAAGTAAAATGCACCGATCTTCAATCACCGAGTTATAAAATCATATCATGCTTTATTAGAGTAAAAACACTAAAATAAACAAATAATATATTTCTTCTGTTATGAATACAACTTATCCAGCTGGTTGTTTCGAATACTGCGAATGATTTGTTGCGCCATATTGCCTGAAATAAATTTAGCTCCTGGGTAACACGTGCTGCAAATTAAGTGATGATTTGTGAGCTTCCGTAAAAATATCCTGAAAATTTGTTCAGGAAGAATCCAGTAAAAGCTTATCTGGGTATTTGTTAAAAAGTTTCGCCTCACTTATCCGAGATATCCAATATATAAAAAATAAAAACTTATTCACCGTAATATCAGCAATATAATTAGCTTTTGGACTGTTGAAGGAGCCAAAGCGTAGTCTACTAAGATACTATATATCTATGCAGATACTAAGATCTAGCATTTAGAGTAGCAGGCCTATAAATTGGCAATAAACTCTTAGAGTGAGAAAAAATTCCGGACAAAAATCAATCCTCACCTCCGCGAAAAATCATTTGAACAAAATATATATTTTGGAAATTGTTTATAACTAACTAACTAACTAACCATCACGCCGTTTCCCCGCAGGGGTAGGCAGAGAGGACGGACCGCCAAACAACTCGATCTTGGCATACACTTCTTGCTTCATTCACATTCATACAACGCCTCATACATTCTCTTCTGTTATTCCGACTTCTGACATGGCCCGAATCGAGTATTTGATTCACTTGATCGTGCCATGTCTTCCTCGGGCGTCCCGGCTTCTTCTTCCATTCACATTCGCGTCATATATTCGCCTTACACTCCTTTCTTAGTTCATATAAGCGTCCCTTTCTTAATCTTGCTCACTACGCTTACATCAGCCTTGCATTCTTTACGAATCTCAACATTTTTCACTTGATCATACATGGTTTTACCACATATTCGTCTCAGAGATCTCATTTCTACAGCATTCAGTCTACTTTCATCCTTCCTCTGCCAGTTCCATGCCTCACTGCCATACATCAAGGTTGGTATCAGCACTCCATTGTGGACTACTAGCTTCGCTTCTTTGGACAACTTTTTGTTTGCGCCAACCGCGTTCAGTCCTCCGTTAATGGAGTTTCCTGCATTCACCCTTCTTTCAATATCCCTATCCCTATCTATATTATATATAAATCAATGTAAGTTTGTTTGTTTGCCCTCGATGTTCTCAAAAATCACTCTACCATTTTCGCTGAAAATAGCGCAGTTTTTTTTTTATTATTAATAAGTGCCGGGGAGGTTTAGTTTAGTGAGGGAGTAGTTTGAATGAAATCCAATATGTAAAACTGTTTCTAAAACGTTTTAAAATTAGTATGAAAACATTGAACCCGCCATGTTTTATTATGTAACACTCTGGTTAGCCACAGATTGCATATTCAAAAGAAGAAGGTTTTTTTCGATATAATATTTTCAAAATGGAAAATATATTTAAAAAAAATAAACGTTTGGAATGAAATAAAATATTCAAATGAATGTTTCTTTATTTGGAGATAGTTACTGTCGCTGTCAAATCAATTATGCACCCATATGACAAGCAAGAACTCACAACTTCATAAATTTATTAAAAATAAAAAATAAATCGCGAGCAAGGGTACTCTGCAGCTAGTAATAAATAAATAAATCGTATTTTTCATCTTTATATCTACTCAATTTCTTTCAACACTCTTTCACGCATTTCGATGTTCTCATTTAATTTCTATTACATTATTCTTATTATTTACATTATCACTGACTTTCTTTCTGCTTGAGATATATATATATATATTTTTTTTTTTTTAAAGAAAGACAAATATTCCCTGGTTACGAATAACCTGACAATATTTGAAAATCTCCTACTACCATCACAGTAAGCGTAAGATGTTGCTTCTGTCGTAATGGAGGACCTAGCCAGCCGAGGAATTGAACTCACGACGCCTGGGTGAGACTTAAACGCGATGCCAACTCAGCCACTGCCCGGTCGTTGTTATATATTGTTATATAGTATTTGACATTTTGTTAAATATCATACGTATGTTGTATTTCGACGTTCTTTCCACACTTATTCAATTGTTTCGGAACTATTAATTAAAGTTCAATTTATTTTTTATAACTTATTGAAGTTTGTACACCTCATTGTAATATTTTAATCATTGAAGAAGATAATATTAACACATCCCAAATGAACCACGAAACCGAAAAAACAACAGAAAATAAAAAAGATTTCAGTCGCATCTGTGACTCGAACCCAGGACCTCTACCTATCCGGGGTAACCGCTTAACCAACTTAGCTAATGAGACCAGTTCAATTTACGCCATTTACACCGATATCATACTTCATGTTCAAGATTTGTCAATATTATCATCCATTTTTATAAATCCCAAAAGACAGGGGTGGCTATATTTCACGAGAAAGTAGCACACGTTTGCACTCAATCACAAGATATTGCAGACCGAGGACAGTTGTTTTCGGTCATGCTTTGATTTTTTTTTTCAAATTAACTCAAAAGTATCGTCTTCGACTGTATAATGCCATGACAAAAAAAATAGTAACCTTATGACAGTATCAACCCAATTAAATATTTATATATATATATATATATATATATGTTATTTATATTTCAAACTGTAGTCAAATGTTGATCTCCTGCGTTTTAAAATTTTCAAAATGGACTTTTTTTCTTCACAGATTTGAACCCTTTCAAAGCACTTGACATCTGTTAATAAGTTAATATACTACCTACCAATTTACATTTGTTTTAAGTCAATTTCCATCTTTTTAAAGTCCTAGTGGTGATATTTCACAAAAAGGTCGTAATAAAAATTCTCCACGAAATATTATCATTATTAAAGGATTAAATGAGATGAAGAAAATGACTACTCCAAAACTGGAGGGGAGAAAAAAAATATTACAGGAAGTTAACCACAGGGCGAAATCTGCAAAGGGGCAAGGACTTGGGTGATATGGAGGGAATAAGGGCAATTTGGCACGGTTTAGCTGTAAATTCATAAGGCAAGGACATGGAAGTATTGCCTAATGTCCTGTGATAAAGGTGCCTAATAATTTATTTGACTGTCATGTGAAATATTGTAATGGGGTTGGTATTATTATTCACCCCGCTTTCGTTTGATTATTTATTCTCTACCCACACCCCATGAAAATTAACGTGTATTTGGAAAATTTGATTAAATCATTTTATTTGTAAACTCTGTCAGGATGTGATATAGGCACTCTGTTTTAAAATTTTTACTAGAAAACTAAATGAAAAATTGATTAGATTACATTTAAATTTAAAACCGCGAAAATTATGAAGTATTTATGTACACAAAATTTTTCATCTAAACCATTTTTTTTTTTTTTATTGAGTGAACATTACCAAACTAAAATGCCAATAACCACCAACCATTTAAAAATATGTTCATTTTCGATAATTTTTACCACAACAAAACACAAAATGAATATATATTTACAATTGTAAATTTTGAAAAAATCTGGAATACACCGATACATTGTAGGCTATCAGTGTTGTATCAAACGTGTACACAGAGTTGATTAATTTAAGCAGATGAACATGTTTCTTTATAACCAAATATAAATTATTGCACAACACATCCAATACCGAGCCGAGAGCTGGTATTGCACCACGAATGCAATACCAAACCAAGATTGCATAACAGGTGCAATAATAGAACACAATATTTGGCCCCGTCGCGCGCGCTATAAATAGCGTACGCACAGTGGTATATACTCCCTTTTTTCACTTCAACCGCAGAACAGACAACATCTCCTCCCTTGGATACCTCGACCATCAACGACTGACCATACCGGCTGGTTCCATAAGTCAAGTACGGTCGGAGCAACAATATTTCCATTGGGAAACTATCAAATACCTTTCTCAAGGGGATTCGCAAATCACAATATTCCCACTATTTTCCTTGTGCGGGTCCTACACGTTCCGTAAAAATGTATTCCAGGTAAAATAGTATACCAGTGTATACCAGTATAGCAGTGTATACTAGGTTTGAAGAAGAATAATAAATAAGAAAATTTTGCAAGAATATTATGTCAGTGAAGGAGCAACGATACTGTATTGGTGTTACCTTGAGGGAGCCTATTAAAAAAATCCTGCAGACTATGAAAATTTGAGGAAAAAACATAACATATTTTAATTTTGCAATCTCAAACCTTTTAGAACGGCAATATTTTTTAAGTGGATTTCAGATTACGGTTTGTTGAAGTAGAGATAACAAGTATAATAATATTTGTTTCGTAAATTAGAGAAACGAGTGATTTAACTGATCTTGCTCGGATCCAATTAAGTGACGCAATAGCAGTCAAAAGCTTAAAGTTTGTTAAAATATTATTTCTTCAATCAGAAGAGAATAAATTGCCATGTCTTTTTATCTGTATTCTGCAATGAAGAGAACATATATCATAGGACCCAGAGGCGTACATTCCACATAGACACATAAGAACTGCCTGCCCTGCCTTACTCACATAAAAAATTATGCAATTTATAAAATTATTGCAAGAAATCAATATATACGCGCGCAGTTATTAACTGTATTCTACCCAAAACATGGAAATGTATGCGCTATGCGCATTCAAGGAAAGACTCATTTGTGTTAAAAATGAAGCGGTTATTTGGATTTTTGATGTGGCAGATAAACCCAGCCAAAATGGACTTAATCCAGCAGTTAAGCCAATCATATCGAAAACTTCATTTTTTTAATATCAATTACTTCGCATTTTTTTCCTACTGCTTACCCTGATTAAAAACTTAGTGCACGTCACTACTATTACTTGCACATTATGCATATGGAAGGCACTTCTCACGTTCCTAGAAATACAATAAAAACCAGAGCCAATCTATAAGTTTTTCTCTTCATAATTTTACAGTTTTAGATACGATTACTATAAGTTTACCTCAATCTACCCCGTAATAATGTTCAGCCGATTTTAACCGGTGCACCAGCCAATGCCACACGCCTCTTATCCGGACGTTTAGATGGCACCCGCTCCCCACGCCTCGGGCCCAAACATTAGAATTTTCCCACGAAAACCAACGTCCAATCCTTCAATCTTATATACAAAAACATCCTTTACTATGTAAAGCGCCCATGGGGTAGTTTAAGAAAAGCCCAATACAAAATAGTCCAGCAATAACAATATTATAGCTAAGCAGAAAAGCCGAACGTCTGTTTCGTTGAATCTGTTTAAATTGAATTCATCAAAAGCGTAAGGTTCCTCGTGTCAGTTTATTTCATAAAGTACGTATTATTTTTTTGTCAAAAAGGCTTTCATAAATTCAATTTCACCACCTGCCAAAAATATAATTTCGCATTAAACAAAAATGTTCTGACTCAAAAACAGTATTATTCTGGCATTAACACAACCACCTTTTATGAGATGGCGTCTCTTATATTAAATAAAATAAAGGGTATTTGCCGCTGAAAAGGGTATTCTCGTTTGAATCTCGGCAGAAGTGAAGGATTACATATTCAACTTATCCTTTTTTTAGTGAAATTTCTCAAGGGATTCCCGGTTTGCGTGTGACTTAACCGGGCCTCTGCCGTTCCGGAACCAGGACGGCAGAAGTGGCAGGAGGGGGGGGGGTAGACCTAGGAAAGGCGCTAGTTACAAGCGAGGCTGTATAATGTATAAGGGTAGAAGACGGGTTGAATTCAAGTCAATTCACTTTATCGAAGCTTTAAGGTTTTCTGTTATTTAGCACTTGAGAGAATTATCGCCTTTGAACGGTCAACGCACCCTAACCCGAGCACGTTAATCCACGAAGTTTAACCATTTGGACAATATATTATAGCGTACCTACACGGTACAAGAAATTTCGTGATTATCCCAAATTGATTAGAATTAATCGAATTAGGCAGTCTTGTTTCATCTACAAACAAGCCGATATGTGGGAGAACCCCCTCGATGATCTGAAGAGTTTTCGTATGTGAATGTTGAGCAGAAGAACCGTGAGTACCGTAATATGTAATCACGGTTAGAGCAGCAAATAAATCAACGACTCTTGTACTGGACGATCACGCCAGTGACATCCACTGTAAATTGCTGGCTTCCTCTGCAGGGACCTTGGGTAAGAATTTTTCAAACGAAACAGTGACTAAGAGAGTCGTCGAACAACTGACCAGTTATGTCTATATTTATTGGGATAGGATTCTACAAGTTCTACACGTGTTATTATCAGTAATTATTCTTATCTCTAGAGGTATGCATGGAATAATAAAGTAACAAAGGACATTTTTATAACATGAGTCATAAAGCCGAAAATTAATTACTCGGGCCCCACGGTTACATGACACGTGTGTGCGATGACAGGGAACTTATCAAAGATATGATAACAGATAAATATAAATTCCTTATTTATTTGGATGATAAGACTGCTGTCCTATAAAAATATTACGTTTAATTTGTAGAACTCGAAAAAAATTAAAACAAACAAAATTTAATAATGCTTCTTATTAAGTTCTGCGAGTATTTTAGTATTGTGTTATTGTGACAGCCGTTTCAGCATTTTACTGGAATAAATAAAGATAAGGAAAAGAACAAATGATTAAAATATAAAAATTCTCCACTTCTTAGCATTTTCATGAAACCTAAACAATATAATTCCATAAAATAATTCAGGGATTTAACTTAAGCAATTCATTGCCTTAAATAGCATTCGCGTTAGTATACAACAAATAAGAAAACCTGCCATCGTTAAAAGGGGAGTAAAACAGATTTCAACCGTAAGTACATCTCAGAATAAAGAATATTACCCAATTATCACAATTGATTTCTAAATAAATCGGTTTTTACCGAAAATATTAATAAATCATTACAAACACTATAAAAACAGTGTGTAGAGGTAAACAAAATCATAAAATAAGTAATCTCACTGTCACCTAACCGCAGTTTGAAAATGGTTGTCACAATAATAAAATTTAAAAAAAAAATGAAATAATTTCAAAACTAAATAATAACATTATTAAATTTGATTAATTAAAAAATTTATAAACGGTAAAATTTTTATTTTTTACACACGCGTATGTTTATTTAAAAAAAAGTATTTTACATAATATTTAATCAAATGGTATTCTTGATCGTGTATAACTTATAAGAAAAGAGGAGTTCTTGTGTCTGATAAGGGAGTCACGATTCGTAATTTGGTAGATGCATAATATTTTATTTGCTCCTTTTTATAAAATGTTTTGTATGAAATATTTACATATGTAAGTTTTTTTTAAAGAAGGGTTTAATTTTATTTATTTGTTCTTATTGGTCAATATCCAGCGCATTTCCATGGAAAGGTTACTGTAACTTTTTATGGCCTGATCAATATAACGATTTTGCATTTTAGTTGTTTTAAAATTAGGTGTTATAAATTGATTTACATTTCTCAAAAATTTGCAATATTATTCTTCAACATTTGGTACCCGAAATAGTGTGAAAAGTGATTTCTTTGAGAAGGTGGAAAGTTTTTAAGTATTACTTTTTTGATGATTCTTTGTGAAACTTTTACTGATTTTTTATTATTTTTATAAGATCCTCTCCAACCAATAATCCCGTAGATAAGCAAAGAGTGATCAAAACACAATTTTGATTATTTCTACATTTAAAATAGTTCTTAACCAAACGAATATAAATACATTTCCTTATTCTCTTTACTAGCTCTGTAATTTGTCTATTCCAATCATATTATGATAATTGACATTATATAATTTCGATGAATATGTTTATTACCCTCATGGTATTTGATAAAAATATTTGTTGGTAATAAAGGATAAAATCATTAATCCAAAAGTTCATCAAAATATTTCCTGTTAATAGATTTAAATTTAATATTCAAGAGTGTGCCACTCCATTTAAACTGAGATCCAGATAAATTGACTTTAAGTTGTTTGATGGAGTCCTTGTTGACCCACATCTGTAACATGGCAACCTGAAGAGATAAATCGATTGAAATGTGTTGTGGGCCTAAAGCAAAGTTAATTTCAATTATTTCAGGTGAAATTGATCAATCATTTTAACCCTGCCTTCCCTATGATGGGTATCTTCTACACGTTGCTTCTAATAACCATCAATATCTCTATAAATATAATAAATACAAAGTTAAGATTTTAGGTATTCCTCCATTACATATTGAGGGCATTGATTTAAAAAATAATATTAATAATAATCAGAATTTATCGGGTACATCGGAGGTATTTTGTGAACATCGGAAACAAATTCGCGTATATACAGCGCTTTGAGTGCCTTAGGTCTCGACGATACATGAAGAGTGTGCGGGAAGCGTGACACTATATTCTCATCTCACTCTTGCATACTTCATTGTCGATGCGCGAGGAGCTCAATGTTCTCAGTCGGCAGTAGCTCTCGGGTTTGCAACCAGATTGGATCTATGCCCGTTTCGTGAGCGTTGTCAGCAATTATTATAATTTTTTTTATTTCAATTATAATTAATTAAGGGGATTAGCTATGAATGTTCCTATTTTTTAGATTTAAAATCGCTAATTTTTTATCATGTACTGACTACCCAAGACCGGAACGCACGTTTTTATTTGATTATTATAGCACCGTACGGGAAAGGTTAAAATATCAATCTACGCTCTTTCTTGAAGTAATAACCAATTCAATTGGCCTGTCTGTGGACTTGGAGCCAAAAGGTCTTGTATTAGTTGGTGAAAGTCTTTACAGTCGGTATTCATATATTTATTCACTACTAGCTGATGTGTACCCGGCCTTGCTCGGTTTTTTTTTGTAAATTCTTGCTTGTCGTTTGGGTGTCATAATTGATTGGATAGCGAAAGCAATTCATGCCACGTGACGACTATTACTACAAAAATGTATCTAAATAATAAAGTTCTTAAGTAGGTACCTACTTGGATTTTGCATTTTGAAAATATTATACCCAAGTAAACCTTTTTATTTTGAATAAGTAATCTGTGGCTAACCGGAGTGGTATATATATGGGCTAACCTCAATACAACATGGCGGGTTCAATGTTTTTCACACTAATTTTAAAACGTTCTAGAATCAGTTTTACATATTGGATTTCATTCAAACTACCTTCCTGACCTTCCCGGCAAT
Organism: Halesus radiatus; assembly: GCA_022606495.2. Lineage (NCBI taxonomy): Eukaryota > Metazoa > Arthropoda > Insecta > Trichoptera > Limnephilidae > Halesus > Halesus radiatus. The sequence continues at coordinate 48,834 of JAHDVE020011775.1, forward strand.
AATAAAAACCAACTGTGCTAATTTCAGCGAAACCGGTTGAGTAATTTTCGAGCAAATCGAGGACAGACAGACAAACAATATTAAATCAGATATTAATTATTAACTCCCCGATGGGCTTTTACATATTTTTTTTTAACATTTTACATGAATTAGTGCACGGTACAGAAAGAAAAAAAGTTTTAAAGTAGCACTTAATAAAAAATTTGGATAAATAAAAAATGTACATGATGCTCCTACGCGATATTCCTAGCCTAGCTACTTTAAAATTTCATTAAAAAATTCAGGTATGAATCGCATTACATAATTGCGTTATCCGCGTGCATCATACGGAGTTGTAGAGAGTCTACTAATTTCTTTGATGAATGACTGCCTTCCAGAATCGACACGTTGCTTGAAATGGCAAGACTCCTGTTAACTGACCTGGGGTCTGTTTTAAAGATAAGGCTTTATAAGATAAGGATATTTTAAAGATAAGGCATTATCCTTATCCTTAGGCTTAAAGACTTTTTGATTGATTACATGTCAATGATAATACGTTTTTAAAAGAGATTGTGCATTATTTATAACAATATTATTAAAAATTATAAGTGCATCACACACTTTTAATAAATTCATATTTTAAGAGGAAATAAGCAAAAATGTTCACTTTTTTACAAAAACCGAATATTTTCTTTATTTTGTTCATCTTTAATTTATTGTTTAAGTATTTTTAAAATTTAATAACAACTATTAATATTCATTTTAATAGTTTTTTTATAAAAAAAGTTCTGGTAGATAATTATTGCACGTGAATGCTGTTTCGAATTCCGAAGGCATTATCTAACTGTGGAGAAGCCACTTATAGACCATATTATTTCTACGTAATAATAACAATAATAATAATAATATTTGTATGATTTGTATAGCGCCGTTTATTAATTATTATTAATCAATTTATTATTAATTACCTAGATAAACTTTTTTTATAAATAAACCAATTTTTAAATTAAATAATGAGAGTTAATAGAGTTTTTTTAAACTTCAAAGCTAATATTTTGTTTTAATCTTTTATAATTTGCTTACCGCAGTCAAAATCACGCAAAACGAACGTGGACGACAGTAAACTAGGCTGGTGCCAAAATGGGTGTCATGTGAACCATTGCCTCCAGCTGTCGAAATGATACATTAAAGCAAGTCTATTCATTCTGACGACAGTATTACTACTTTTTCTAAAACAATTTTATATTACTTTTGTCGAAAGTATTTTTTTTTTAAATGTCAGTTGTTATTGATTTCAGACGATGCTACAGCAGCACCGTATAGCGGTGAGGAAATGGGAGAGCAACGCCACGTAGAGGCGAAAACTAGCAACAAATCAAACAAAACTCGCAGCAAGAAATCGCTCATTTATCGCGATCAGAATTAAACATGTTCTAATCGGATAGCGCGCATATTTAAAAGCTGATAATCAAGCTACTCGCAGAAAATACGTTGTCACACACACCGCCACCGCTGTAATAGATTGCACTGAACTACTTGAACGAAATCTTTATACTTCATACAGTGAGTTCGACTAATTTAACTCAGCCCCTCAAAATTTCAAATCTAAACAATAAATAACATTCACTATAATAATAAAAGATAATTCCTATAGCGCAGTTTTGTGAAGGTTCACCTCAAGTAAATAAATTTGACACTGTAAAAAACTATTATTAGTTCAGTTTCTATATACGTTTATCATACTTTATAATTATTGTAAATAGTTGGTTTTCCAAATGAAATAATTTTTTTATTTAATTAGAAATACCTACCAGATAGAGTAGGTACACACACCGCCGAACACAACGAAGATTGTACAATAATTGTACACGTGCAGGGTAAAGGGTACAGAGCACACTTATTATCGGTGAAGTTTATTGATCATAAGCGAGGGGATGATTCACGGGGGTTATGACGGCAGCCGTGAGTTATTACAGCCTCCTCGAGGGGCAGGCCTTGTTCCCGTCACTCACTAGAAACTCGTTGCGTTTCCGCTTCACCCGCTACAGCAGGCTCCTAACTGCTAGATCCTAGCTGCTGCCTTTTGCTGGATTTGTTGGTACTCTTTCACCAGTGGCATTCAATTGTAATTTACTTTTTATTGATGTGTATTTCCTCTTAAGAAATATTAAGCTTAATATCTTTACATATTCGTGAAAAACATTTATTTTGTGACTTTACTACATTTTTTTAAAACCAATTCAATTTAATACAATAATTGACCGGTTTCGGAACCACACTTTCTTAAAACTAGCATAAGACACAAAATAATTGCAGACATAGGTATTGAAGTGGGAGGCGACTAAGGGAGAAGGGGTAATTAGAGGTTTTTCAGGAGGAATAGAGCGGTTTACTGGAAAAATTATTTAGAATAGGACAATAATGTAAATTTATTTGATTTGATCGAAATAAAAAATCGATCGTGTTTGTAATAAAGATACAGAGGTTAATATTCTTCACCGTAATATTACAGGCAAAAAAATAGATACTTTAGAAGCACAATTAGAAAATCCATATATATTAATTAAATAGCCATGCAAATTTATCGAATAGTCCTATTTTAGATATTGTTCCGGTGTATCACTCGGTTCCTTCTAAAAACCGTTAATGACACCCTCCCCTTTGGTCGCCTACCACTCCATCATCTATGTATGTCTGTCATTATTTTGTATCTTAGTTTGAATTTAGTCCTGAAGAAGGAAGGGACTTCAGAAATCGGTCGATCATTTTATTAAATTGAAGCGGTTTAAAACAAATATATGTGAAAATATTATTAATGTCTTTAACATGAAATTTAAACTTGACTGTTGAAAAATATCATATAACATGCATGTTCCAACTATCAATTTATTCATTTTGTTGTTCTTGTGAATACTACACAAAATATCCAATAGCTTACAATTAGGACTATGTTTACATGAACTATCATATACCATGTAATATGTAGAATAATTTTCTCGGTTTACCCGCGTAATGGTCATAGAAGGACTTTTTAACTCCTGACGTTTCGGACAAATCAAATTATCCATCTTCAGAGGCCTTGTATTGAGTTTTGTTTTGAACTGATCAGCAGGCGTGTCGTTCAATCAAAATCAAAACAAAGTGGTTGCAAATCATTTAATAGTCAGTTTTAGTAGATAAGGGGTGGGGGTAGGGGTGGGGCATTTAATAGGCTGTTTGCACTTAGTAACCGGGTTTATTTTATTTAAGGAAGTTCAAAACTCAAGACATAAGGCCTCTGAAGATGGACAATGTGATTTGTCCAAGCATGGGAGTTAAAAAGTCCTTCTAAGGACATTACATGAGTAAACTGAGAAGAATTATTCTACATCTTACACCCGTGAAATCATCCATAACATATATATATATATATATATATATATATATATATATATATATATATACGCCTATCCCCGATTGGGACATGTTGCTAGGCTAAATAATGTGGGGTGGACTGTGAGGTGGAAAGGGTGGTTGGGTAGTAGCTGGTCAACAAAACGAGCAGAAATAACGAGACGACACACTTCTCGTATACCGTATAATAAATGGAGTAGATTTTGGTCTATCTAAATTCTTTCAGTACATGGAATCAGAAAAATCTTTGAATGTAACACCTTTCTCCTGTTATATCAATCTTAAGTAATGAAATAGACTGTTCCCTGAACTCCTATCTACTTATAGTGTAACATACCATCAAACGTACTCGCAACACAAAATATTTTACACACATCAACACCAAAAAAACGCTGCAGCTAATTCGCTAATTTCCCCTTCTCCAAACATTTAATCTTTGTCCCCAACCTAAATCTCTGACATGTTTTCACTACCTTCCAGAGTATTTAGAAAAATATTACTCAACATCAGTAAATCACAGCTCTCTAATACAAAGCACTATTCACATAGATTTATGCATGCTAACACACACACACACATAGACGCAAATTTATATTAGCTCGCGAACGATCGGCGTTTCAAAGGTTGAACATATTAAAACAATTTGAGCGACTGACTCAACAGACGACAACTTTGTCGCGCTTTTCATGTTTTTTTTTAAACAGAAGGGATACCGATTAATATTTCAATCATAACTATAAAATGGAGACCATAAAAACTTTTCTACTTTCGAGTTCAACCAAAAAATTAAAGCAATTATTTTTTTATTAATCCAAATGACCGGGTTGTGAATTACTAAATTTTAAATCAATAATTAATTTACGTCACCCCTTTTGAAGGATGTTGTAATGCCGATTGAAATAGGGAAAGAAGGGGGGAGAGGATAAAGAAGAACCAGAAGTGTTGGCCATTCGAACGTCGTTACTAATGAAAGCAGTCATTAAAAAGGATATAATGTAAAAGTAATTAGAAACAATCTTACCTCCGAAGAATTTTGATTTGATTTTGAAATGTAAAAACCTATATTTATAAACGTTCATTACGGCAGCTATGGAGTCATTTCCACAGCACCCTCACTGACAGCATCCACATTATATGAATAAAAAAAAATCCACGTAAATTTTTTTCGCGTTGCGCCGCGGGAATGGAACCCGCACTTAAAATTAAAATTCAAATCCAAAACCACCGTCCTGCGGAGGTCATTGCAAAATTTGAATTTATCTTTCCCAAGTCTTCTGGTTTTGAAAATACACCAAGATGTAATATTTTAATTCATCTGAGAGCTAAATAATTTGTTTGATGTTCCCAAAGGCTAAGTTTCACTTTTGGTTTATTTATTTTACGACGATTTAAACTGCCTGGGTTGTCTTTTCACTAGCAGAAAATTATTAAAAACTTTCCACAATTTTTTATCACTGTACTACTACTGAGTACATATTTTAGTTTTGATGTTTTAACAGACATGCTTTTTAATTGTTTTGTAATTGTTTAAACTATAAAGGATGTGCCATTGAGAAATTAACATGTGTAGTTTATTATTAGTTAATTTACAGCATATAATTTATTTAAGGAATTTTTATCACTTTTATCTGACATTTTCAGCTTTTGGCATGGGTACTTTAGAAAATTCGAAAATTCGTTATTTCGATAAATTTAATATCATTTTAATGCCACAAATGACTCACTAATAAAGTTTAAAGTCAATACTGACGAAAATATTGAGTTTTTGTTTTGTTAAAACTACGCTAATATCGATATTTTTGAAGAATGTCATTCGCTGAATAACAGCTGGCATCCGAAAGAACCGGAACCGCAGTTAAGTAACAAGTGTCCAAGTCTAAGGTTAAGGACAATGCCTTATCCTTAAAAAGAATGGATATCAGGTCCCTGGGCTACTTCAATGGTCTCCATTCATTGCCAACTCAGCCTGTTCTCGCACAGCCTCTGAAGCTACTTTCCCCAGATTTGTCAGAGGCAGCCAACTGCACGACTTCCCTCTGCAATAAAAGATAATAAAAATACTAACATTAAACGCAGTGAATTAAAATCACAGAGCGACCCATATGCTATAATAAGTTCACCTCACTGACGTCAAAATCTACTCTATGACTCGCCTAAAATCTACGGGATCGACAAGATGGCAAGCAGTTTAAGGAGGCCTTCTTCCATGAGCGCTTAGGCAAAAGCTGATGATGAATTACTGAGTGTGACGGCACAAGCCTCTGACGATTCGTTATACGTGTTTCTACACATTGTTATCAGGATAATGGAGGCACGTATACCAGAGCAGAGTGTTTGATGGTGAAAAATGGATCGTAGATTTGAAAGGAGATTTCATTGAAACGGCCCGATATTGACACCTCCGACACGCCCGTTGGCATTGAAATGAATGAGATTTCTCCATTTCTCGTACGAAAAGCGGGTCGCTTTTTCACGGTATTGTTACGAGTGTTTGTAGGCTGAATTGTCGTACAAAATGTAGCGGAAATTGCTGATGTTTTCACAGAGAAATTGGTGAAAATAAACTTAATCAAAGCCACTAACAAACCGTACACTTTTCTCCAGAGAGGTAGGCACTGTGGATGAAACGCGACATAGCTTCGACATGATATATGATACTTGATTCATTCACATTCATGCATTAAGTAATTAGGTGCTCATCGGCACTTTCAACATACTTGAGTAATTGATTTTGTTTTCTCCACATAGGTAGCTCTGAGGGAAATTATTTTCCTGAGGGCTTATGTCATCTATGGGGATGTTGTTTGGAGCATTTTTTTTTCATAAAAGGAAGGAGTGAACATGGATCTTGAAGAGATGCGTGATTTCAGAAGGAGTAAACATAAAATAGAATGAATTTTATAAAAGATCCGTTCTTATGTGACAAATATGAACCCTGTATAAATGTGCTGCCTCCAATGTTAACTGTGTCAAGTTGTGAATGTTTGAAAATATCCCTTCTGCCAACCATCATCGTTTATTTCCGGAACGTTCTCATATTATATGTCTCCAATTGTCTGCGCAAGCGAGAACACGTAAATTCCCGGTGTTATATTCGCAGAGTGCAATTATTACCATTGTCGTATTGTACAGGGGAGTGAAACTTGGAAGTCGGTGACTATCTGTAAGCTGTTCCAACAGATTCCATCCAATATATTATAAATTTCCATGTAATTATGTGTTTCTTTATTTACAATTATCTCAACTCTGGATAGAGATACAGGGTTGAAATGTAGTCAATAAAGCGTAGTTTTTTTCCGTGTCTGATGACCATCAAAATCAGCTTTCGAGGTCATCAGACACGAAAAACATTCCTCCAGCAATGCTGAACGGTCAGCCTCTAAAACTTGTAGACCTAACCAAATACCTGGAACCTATCGCCAGCAAGCTAAGGGATGATGACAAGATCGTCAGGCAAAGGCTAGCCCTTAGCATAAAAGCTAACATGCTTAGTAGAAGATTTTGCAGCCCATTTGGGAAAAAAATTCTAGGATTCTGTATCGCATTGTTCACGTGCAAGCTCTGGGTACATTTTAAAAAGAGGACTATGGAAAAACTTCGGGTGCAGTATAACAACGTTCATCGCATGATGGTTGGTCTACAAAGGTACTGCAGTGCTTCCCGTATACTCACCGAGGGTCGAGTTCCAGGATTTGCAGCTCTCATGAGAACCAGCATAGCAGAAATGAGGGAAAGGATCTATAGCCCCGTAAATGTCCTAATATCGGATTCCCGCTAGAGTCCTGATTCCAGCATCTTAACCGTTACAAAAAATAGTCTAATACATGAATTTTTTAAAGTTTTTATAAGTATAACTCATTTTTTTTAATGTATTCATGTTTGATAAACTTTATATTTACTTATATATTTATTGATATTACTATTGAAGTAAATGCTCCCTATAGGATGTGTGGGATTGCAATAATTTGCCCACATCCGGGACTAAAAATAATTATTATTAGTAAAAGAAAGAATACGGTATACTACGATTTGACCGTTGAGATTACCGGAGGCCGAAAAAGTTTAAATTTACATAAAATAAGAACCTACTGGGGACAAAAATGGAATATGGCTGCATTGACCACCCTCATTTGGCTTCAGCTACATTACAAATTTAGTTCCGTGCTACGATCGCAACAAGTTTGAGTGCCCAATGAACTTTCGTTTTTGTCTTTATCTCATTCCATTCACACATTCAAATATTCCACGGCGTTCCAAAAAATACGTCGAAACGTTCATAGTTTAATTTTGCTTATAAAACAATTTTTGGCGAAGAAGTCTAATTGTGTATTTTAATAAAAATAGTTAGTACCTGTAGGTTCTTACGAATATTTGCAGGTGGATGAGTTTGTGTATTTGGTATGTGTGTTTACGAGAAATAGAAAATCTACTAAAAAAACGTTCAAATAAGCGAGTGAAGCAGTCCACAATGGAGTGCTGATTCCAACCCCGGTATGGCAGCGAGGCATGGAACTGGCAGAGGAAGGATGAAAATAGACAAAATTCTTTAGAAATGAGATCCCTGATACGTATGTCTAACCATTACCGTTTTGAATGCGTAGAATAATGCAAGATACATACCAGCATACTTTAGATATATGCGAAACGGATAAGGTTGGGAAAAGGACACTTAGAAATACTTAGAAGACATGGAGATAGTCAAGAGTTAGAATATCAGAAAAGTAAATATGAATGTGAATGAAACAGGGAGTGTATGCCAAGATAGTGTGTGGTGGTCTATTATGTCTGCCTACCCTGCGTGGAAACGGCGCGAAGGTTAGTTAATTTTTTTCTTTTAAATAAGTTTATGTCTGTGAACCATGCTAGAGCCTCATTCGTGTGCTAACACGTTTCGTATCTCCTTCGTTTTTTAGATATTGCATTACTATGTGTTTTTTTTTTCCGTAAATCAATCTAAAATAAAATCTTCGTGTGAAAAAAATGAAAATGATGCCAAACTTAATATTTCCGAGAGTCAGGGGGAGAAAAATCTGTAAAATATGGGAAGGGACTACACCCGTGACACTACATATTGACAAAATTAACCGCCTTTATCCCCCCAAGATCCCCAACACAACCTTTTCCACTATCCACTCCCACGGCAGTCACCTCTACTCTGTTATATAACTTGACACTGTTACTTTTTAGTAATCTGTATATTCCTGATGATCACTTTCGAAAAACGTTGATTTGCATATATTAATATAGTGGTGATTACAAAGAAATTTTTAATTCATTTATTAATATTGATGCCACAAACTGAATACCAATGTTTTCGAGAAATTATAAAAAATATTGTCTTACTTTTTCTTTACAAGACAATTATTTCCACCTTACGATTATATTTACATCCAGTTTACTAGAATTCACAGCTTCAAAACTGTACCCCAAACGTCCAAACCAGTGGCGGAAATTCCCATCTCATTGGAAGTTTAATCGGAGATTAAAAAAAATGATGAAAAAAATTCATTCGTCTATGGATACTATATTGGTCTGTTCCATTTTTTTTTTTGAAAATACATAAGGTCTCCAAAGACTAAAATCCTAAAACAGTTGTCTTTAAACTCTATGAAATACATTCCAAAATGTCTGAAAATGGGTAAAGTTTGGAAATATGTAAAAGCAATTTTAAACGTTTTACCAAAAATTTCAATACGTATTTCACATACAATTTTAATGATTACGAATAAATTAATTAAAAATTACTTTGTAATCACCATATTATTAATATATGCATATCAACATATTTCGAAAGCGATGCTTTCCCTACCAGGAATATGCAGATTACTAAGTTTCTGATTAGGAAAGCACCGCTTTCGAAATATGTTGATATGTATATATTAATAATGTATTGATTGTAAAGTAATTTTGAATTCATTTATTAATAATGATGCCACAAAGTGAATACCAATCATTTGAAGAAATTATAAATGATTAGGTTTTGAGACCGTATACTTTTTTCTATTTACCCGTATGAAATTTAGAGATAAATAATTCGTAGTATTTCTTGAGTTAGCAACCTTCAAAGTGCGCATTTTTAGATGCTGACCGTTTTATTATTAATTTTTTCTGTTTTACACAACACCCTAACACGGCAAGTACTTTTGCCACGGAAATAAAAAAACGCCACACTCTTGTCCATCAACCCATTATCATACAAAAAAAGTTTAAAAAAATATTTATTTATACATATAATTGCACAACATGTACAGTTAACATAAATGTATGAAAAATGTAAAAAAAAAAAAACAATAAAAAAAAAGTTTAATATAAAGAAAAAACTATAAAGTATAAAAATGTGTACAGTATCTATCAGTGTAAGTGTAAAAGGTATAAAGTATTAATAAATTAGAAGTACAAAAACCGTAAAGTATAAAAACTATGAAGTATTAAAAGCATAGAACATAAAAAGCATAAAATATAAAAAGGTACAAAGTATAAAAAAATATGATGAATAAAAACTTGTAAAAATATAAATCATCGAAACCAAATAGGATAGAATCAGTAATAATAAAGACGTTGTAATTTATATCAACAAATGTAGAATATAATTATTGATGTATGTTAATGCATTGATACTTCATTTGGAAGACAAACTTTGTATTATTTATCTTTTATAAATGGTAGTAGATTACCAGCGTCATCGATATTATAAAATTCATTGGTTAAACAATGCAAGCGATATGTCATTGTATTTTGTTCTGCACTAGTTCCGGGATTGTTACAGTGTATAATTTTAATCTAGTTGGTGATTTGAGTTTAGTCAGTCTACTAGGTACGGTATAATTTGTTAACGAAACTAATTCAGGGGAATCAAACCAGTTATTATTTATATTAAATAAATAAATTAGGTCAGAAAATATTCTTCTGTGATTTAACAATAAGATTTATATTGATTGCCATCCGCGGAAATCCCTTATTTGAAATTAATTATTCTGAGAAAATTGTGTGGATTTCCCCCAATGGAATTCACGTGATTGGTATATTAGGGGTTTCATGTGAAGAAATTGTATTACCTTATGTTTGCCTACAAACAATACAAAAATTAAATGAGAAAGCACCATTTTCTTCTACCCGCGATATTAAAAGTCTAAATTACTTCAAAGTGAATTTCTCACTTTGTGCTTTTAGGTGTAAAGTTGCGAGATGGGTGAAAATAGTGTAGACTAGTGGTCGTCAAACCTCGGCTCTTTGGCCCCTTGTGTACGGCTCTGCCACAAATCAATTTGAAAGTCTCTGTGAAGGAAGACATGATGATTTTTTAACACCTTCAATAGTCTTCCTGACTCACATGATCAGTTGAAAAAACTAACGTTTGCTGTTCTTTCCCCTTTGGTTCCACATATGCATGAACCTTATCAATAGTAAATTGAGAAGTCCTTTTATTGATGACAACCTGGAATCGGGCCTAAAATTAAAAACAACAACCTGACTTAACCAAACCTGCTAAGGAGATGCAAGATCATTGTTAATATTAAGTGTTTGCCAGTCATTTTCATGATTTATTTATTTATTTTTGGGAAAATTAACAGCAAATCTATAATTTGCACATATGTATAAAAACAATAAATCATGCCAATTATAAATTTTCCGCTGCTGATGATAAATACTATTAGTAGAGTGTGACAATATACAGTTTTAAATCAGTTAGCTTAAACTATAAAGTAAAGTATAAACTGTCAGTCGATGGACGGGAGGGTGGAAGGGAACATAGGAGTGGGATAAAGGTAAAAAGGACTAGAGTGGATGGAAAGGTGGTTTAAGTTATCTAGTTTGAGAGCGGTCGTGTTATGGATTTTAATTTAATATCAAGTATAATTGACTTAAAAATGTCAATTTGGTAATAATTTAGGTTAAATGAGTATGTAGATCTGTAGATAAAAGAGTTTTGTTTGGAATTGGTTTTTTAATACTTACTTACAATTTAAATTATATTCATAAATAATATATCGAGAAATTGATTTATATCAATAAATTATCCTCTCAGAAACTGATCGTACTGTACAGATGCCGCAAGTTAGTAGCAATAAAGAATCTACTTTAAGAGAACATAACTGCTGACCCTGTATAAATCGCAAATGCGCCCCACTGTATAATCTGGCAGCCATCTCTGGTGGTCGGGAGCTCCAAAATATCCGAAAAAAACCCTTGACTCTGTGCAGAAACGGGCTGTCCGTTCAATAGATTCCCCTATTTTAACAAACAGATTGCAATCTTTAGAGCACAGCTGTCCTTATTCTACCGGTATTTTAATGGAAGATGCTCTGAGGAACTAGCGTCATTGATCCATTCGGCAACGGTGCACAGTCGGAAAACATGCTAATCGCGCACCCAACATTTGCACACGGTTGACATTTGTCACATGAGAACGGGTCGCTTCTATGCCTCGTTCTTGTATTTTACAGCTCGGTTGTGGAATGATCTATCGGTCTCTGTATTTCCTCCTTCCTACAACATGGGTTATAGAAGGGAGGATCTTCAAGATACAGGTTCACTCCTTTCTATCGTCTAAAAGACCCTCCACACAGCATCCCCAGAGATATAGGTGTCGATCGAATTTCCCTCAGAGCCTCCTGTGTGGAAGTACTGTAAAAAATCATAATTAAATATGATATCAAGCTTCATTTCAGTGTACCCATAGTTTAATTGAGACGCAAAACTTTAATTAAAGTTTATTAAGTTAATAAACAGTGTACCTGCCTACGTTTAAGAAAATTATCTCTCAAAAAAAATCACAATCGTTGTAATATTAATATTTGGCTCTATTGACTAATGAGTTTGCCGACCACTGGTGTAGACTGTAGACAGCGTTATCAAACCATAGACTTCAGACGGAGAGAACAGAGCCTCCGACAGAAGTATTTCTGGTACAGTCTGTTAACGAATTCCGTATATTTAATAAATTGAGATGATTTTTTTTCTCTTCCTATGTCAACATCGAATAACACCAATTTTAGAACAAATTAAAGTAAATTCATATCAGATTTTTTTTATCAATTCCACACTGGTGGTACTGAGAAAAATGTTTTCCCCTAAGGACCTATGTCTTTTTAAGGAAAGTAAGGAGAGGAAGTTATGGGAAGGAAAAGGGAATAAGGAGTTGGTAGGAATCTGGGGGGTCAGTGTGTCCAGTAGTGACGGACTAGAGGTGATGGGTCGATAGAGGTCGGATGGAGGGGACAGGGGGTCTCCCTGAACAGACCTCTCTCGATCTGTTCCACCACGTATCTAGTAGGCAGACGCACCCACTGCCAAGTCTTGAAAAAACCTCGCCACATGAACCTGGGTACCCTTGCTAAGTCAACAAACTTAGCGAATCACTTGGGGTGACCTATTATAGCAAAAGTGTTTGTTATGCTAAAAGTACGCGCCTCCTCCACAAAGTTTTTTATTCGATTTAACATCTAATAAATGGTTTCATTGATACGATGTACATTTCAAAAACTAAACAATATAGCTTTTCAATGCATTCACAAAATAATTTTTATTTATTTATTTACGCCCTTAGGGCTTTTACATAAAATAAGTCTTAAGTTACAACAGTGCAATACAATTATGTAACATAGAAATAATAACAATAACATTGTGTATTTTCGAAATTTACCACGAGCAAAAATTTAGACCGCATGATACACAGTATTAACAATAATTTTAAGAAAAAAATTACAGAATATACATAGGTAAAAAAAAATAAATATATATATATATATACATAAGTATAAAAAATATAAAAGAGAAAAGTACAGGGAAAGTGGATAACGGTAACTATAAGATTTTTATGACACAAAATTATAATTTAAAAAAAGCAGCTATTGTGGTATCTACATAGAGTACAATGAGTAGGTTATTATAAATACAAGTATAAATAATAAGAATAACATCGCAATAAAAAAATAATAATAAAGTAAATAATAAAAAAAATTCTAAAAAATCCCGGCGCAAACTGTGTGTGAGGAGTGAATACAATCAACAGTAAGTTTAATTATGATCGAAGCGCTGACAAACAGCTTTAATACAGTAATATTTGTATAATCTAATGTAGATAAACTCATCTCCTTTCGGGTTTACAACTAAATTCTGAAAATCGTTTGATATTGATGGGGAAAATATTCACTCGTCAGATCAACATAATAACCTTTTTTATTTAAATCATCTTGATGTTGCTATTTAAAACAATCTAAACGATTACAGCGTCCTCCATTTTTTGTCTACAAATTCTTCACCGACTGTAGGTATGCTTTATGGACCACCCTTATGTGGAGGGGGTTGGTTCCACTTGGCTGGAGACAAACGATACGGCCTGAACATAACTGCTTTTCATAGAAAACTACCAAACCAGGGGGCGCTCGCTATATCGCACGATTTCACGCTAACACTAAATGAAGGAAAAATATTACATTGCTTCGCTTTTCAGAAGGGTAATACTATTAGTACTTGTCAATACAACTTATTACTGTGGTTTGGTTAACGTTCGCCAGGCGAGACAATCGATGATGTATGTTTCAAGGTGACATAATTTTAACCATTTTTTCTAAAGATATTTATTATATACTTGCTGATGTGTACCCGGCTTTGCTCGGGATTTGGAATAAAATTATGAAGTTGTGAATTCTTGCTTGTCATTAGGGTGCTATGATTGATTTGACAGCGAAAGTAACTATCTTCAAATAAAGATACATTCATTTGAATATTTTATTTCATTTCAAACGTTCAAAATATATCTATATCGGACGTTTCGGGGTCCGATACATAGACTGTGAAAATAGGGGTCGGTCAAGTCGTTTTTGTAGCCGCTATTCGTCGGCAGCTTCAGCATTTCAGGAGCCCGGTTGAGGTAGCCGCCAGAATGCAGTCCTGTCGTAAGTAGGATATATTCTGTGCCGAATACTTTCGCCAATTGGTGTACTCTGCTATGTCGGTTGTCCAAGGTCGTAGCAAGTAAAACAATATTCGAAGTATAGCAGGCAGGAAGCGGTGAGGCAGAGTGTAGAGTCGCGAAAGTGGTGAGTGCGGGGCGAGGTTTCAAACAAGAGTGGTTTGCCCGAACTTTGAACTTTGAACTTTGAATTTATTTGTTCAGAGAGATCCTAGACAATGAGTTTACTGGCTCTAACATAATTATATAAGATTATCTATTGATACTTTACGATGTTTTTAATGAAATTGGGTTTATTTAGTGAGAACTAAAACTATACTGCGGCTGTGTGCAGGTTTAAAATTATTCCTTACGTAGGACATTCTTCGGTTTCATATATTTGAATTTACCGTTTTCGCTGTAATTTGCAAGCGTATTTATAGTTGCATTTGAGTGGCCTTTTAGGCCGCCGTAAAATTTAGAAGCCTGAGTGACATTGAAATCGTTTATCAACGGAATGTTGGAATCTTTGTGGAGAGTAGTGATTCTACTCCACTTGGGTGCATTTAGCGCGAGTCTAATGGCTTTGTTTTGGAATAATTGAATTTTTTTATGTGATCTGCAGTAGCATATCCCCAAGTGGTTTGCCATGAATGCCCACTGGTATACTAAGACGCCGAGCTGTTCCGAGCTCGGCGCCAGGGGCGGGCGATTTTGTATCGCGTGAGCAAGCCACCGCCCTCTCGGCAATGGGTGCTCCAAATACGTATGTGATGCCTCTATCCACGTTCTATCCTCTGACCCAAACTACTTCTTTTGTGCACGTTTATTTAGGTATAAATTATATAAAGGGATCAACGAGTCCCCGGCCCAAACATATTCAGGGGAATCTTTTATACTTTTCAAAACTCTAAATATACATTGTGTTATTATGACTAATTATGTTTAAAAGGAGCCCGGCCTAATTCTCAATATCATTTATTTTTCCATATATGTTGCCGAACTCCCGTAATCTAGATTTAAAGATAAACAAACATACAATTGTAATATTATCAAATGTGGAAGGCGGTCCCACAATTCGGCGTTGGAGCCGGGACACGGTATCATTGGTAAGTATTAAAGTGCCTTACTTTTTTTCCCACAGAAATAGGTCAGCAGAATCCAGAGAGGATGCAGCCTACAAATGAAATATTTAACATCAGTAAAATTAAAGAGGTAAAATGAGTAAATAGTTCAGAAGTAAATGTTTGTTTTTTCACCTTTCTTTGCTTAGGGTTTTTTATCCAGTTAAGATCTTTTCCCTAAAAATTCATGTAATGTAAAATAAAATCAGTCAAGTAAATAAAACCATCAGATGGTGATAGTAATAAGACTAAGGCCAAAGAGCCGCAGTACTAGTTAGTTAGAAACACGGGGGGTATTGCTATAAGCCCCAGCTAGTTAGAGGATTACGAAAGAATCCGTAAAATCAAAAAAAAAAAAAATCGCCTGTCCATCGTCATTATCAGATCTACACTCGTAGGAGTAACACTGTTCGCCGGTGTACGTTCACTTGCAAGTATTGAGAAAAATAGAAGAATGTCATCGTTTTCTATTTCCCTCACGACCTCCTCCGATACAATATCTAAATCATAAAGTTCTCAAGTAGATACCTACTCGTGTTTTCCATTTTGAAAATATTCTACCCAAAAAAACGTCTTCTTTTGAATATGCACTCTGTGGCTAACCATAGTGTTATATCTATGGGCTAATTTAAAAAAACATGACGGGTTCAATGTTTTTCATACTAATTTTAAAACGTTATAGCAACAGTTTTGAATATTGAATTTCATTCAAACTTCATTCTAAACCTTCCAAGCACTAATAAAAACAAAGTGTGCTATTTTGAGCGAAACCGGTACAGTGATTTTCGAGAACATCAAGGACAAACAAACTTACATTGGAATTTAGATATAGATATAGATAATTAATAACATTGTTCACATGGTGATAATAGTAGGTATGTAACTAATAAAAATGTTTTTGTTTTTATTTATTGATATAAATTTTCTAGATTTTTTTTTTTAATGAATGTCTGCCTAATTGAAAAATTCTTGTGTTCAGAGAGGGAGTACTATCATGGTTTTTTATACATGTAATTAAATTCAAGAATACTACTATGTATATTATATTCTGGTGTCTGAACACTAATTTAAGAAAAAAAAATTAAAGGAAATTTTTAGAAATAAAATGTATGTATTTAATATAAAATGTATGTATATATATAACATCCATTTTGTTTTTACAAGTTAACTTATGAAATACACGTAAAATTAGTGTATTGTAAAATGTATTTTAAATTTTTACTTCAAAATTTTATAATGTTTTTCAGCTGGAATCTCTTTAGGAAGTTCGTTAAAACATTTTTCACAGTCCGCGACGTCTGTACATAATAATATATTATGTAAATGGTTCCATGATAATTCAACACACGTATAAATCGCCACACTTTTTAAAAGTGATATGAAGTCATTATAAGTATGAAAAAAACTGTAGCCCGAAAACCTAACCTTAAAATATATATATTTTTTAAATATGTTTTGTTTAATATTTTTAAGACTTTTATTTAGATTAGGTTAGATTTGGATTTGCGGCTAGCTTTACAACCTTTCTATGTGATTACCACACAAGAATCCAAACTGCTCCCAACCGTCTGGAATCAGTGGAATCAGACTATGGAATTGGGGTATGTTGTGAGGCTGAAGGTATCGAGGAGGGGAAGGAGATGGGGAAGAAGGAAGGTGGGGAAGTACCTAGCTATTCAGATCTGGTCATCAAACATGGCCAAAACCATTTCAAGCAACGTTTTGATTCCGAATGGTGTTCTTTCACCTGGGCCGATATGTGCCGACAATATATACTACCTACTATTTTTAATTAATAAATTCTATTTTAATCAAATAAAACTTAGTGTTCACGCCAGGATTTGAACCTGCAACCTCCGGATTCGTTGTCAAGGATCATAATCATTCAACTACGGAGACCGTCAAGACTTATGTAAAAATATCTAATATCTATTTGTGTGATCTGTGTGAATATGTTTTGTTTTCGATATATGTTATTTCAAACATTTCAAATTTAAGAAACCATTATTGATATTAAAATCTTAAAGTTTTTTTTTCAGAAAAATGTGTGTGAATGAGGCAACAAAAATCTTATTCTTGTTGAAAACATTTATTTTATGCAACAAAAATATAGCGTCTCGCACATTTTCCGATTTTTTATTGTTAAAGTGTCAAATCACGATTCAAAGCTCCATCGATAACGATGGAAATGACGAGGCAAGCTGAAAATAGTAATTATAATAATAATAAATGTTTATTCCGGTATGTGGGGAGGTTAGTGCAGTCCCACACATTCCATACAACAATATGTATACAGAGGTTTAAAAAATAAAATAATAATATGCTAGTAAGCAAATGATATATAACATATAAAACAAAAAAAAAAAAAATAATTTTTAAAACAAGACATGAAAATAATGCCTTTATGATGAGGACATTCCCGGAGCTGTTTATTCTTTCCCTCATTCCAACCACCCTGGATCTTTTAAGGGCTGCAAAATCGAAAACTCACCCTTCGGTGAACATATTGGAAGCGCTGCAGTATCTGGGGACGCCAAACATTATTACTGTACGTGAAGTAAGCTTGACCTTAAAAACATTGACGATAAAGCTATTTTTATTATTTCATTTCTCTAGAACTCCACGTTCGAAAGTTTTCCTTCCGCCGAAAACAAGGTTTCTCCACTATTGTCATTTTAAAACGCTCGACGTGAAACATAGCATTTCATTATATACGAGTATAAGAGTTTATATTATAAATGCTATATTATTCACGGTCTAAGTTCACCACAATCTGGCAGAGTAGATATACTAAAGGTTAACGTGAGCTGAAGAACCCCGCAAAATTGGTTTGCCAGCGATAATTAGCATATTATAATGGACTAGGGTCAGTGGGCCGGTTGTGGCCATTGGGCCGGTTCTGGCCATTTTCAACTTTACAAGTCGAAATATAAGCTAAATAAAATCGAATCTTTTTTTACTCTATGGCAAAATGCATATTTGTCAATGGTCTTCGTTGACAAGTGACACAATAAATCTTATTGTTAACAGTTTGGGTTTGGTCGATGCGAATAAGTGTTGCGGAATTTTTTATTGAGATTGTTACCCAAAACCTTAAGGAACCCACTGTAAGTAATCTTAATATATATTTGTAATCCTTTTGATGTTTTATTTGAAAACAAGTTGTACCCATTATAAAAGGGTAAAGTAATATGTTTTTGAGGTTATTTTTAGCAAATTGGTTGTTTAAACATGATTTTTCGATGTGGCCATTACTGACACAAGAATTTATACAAATGTATGGGTTGTCGCCACGTTGGTGGCCACAAGTGGCTCCCATACAGTACTAGTTTTGGCCATTATCTAAAAAATGTACATATCCGCTAATTTTGATATTTTAACTTAATAAATTATTATGTTTCTTCTTCAGAACTGTGAAAATGACTCCGGCAAATAAGAAGAAAGATGCTATTGAGCACTCAAAACGCAAACTTTTTTGTTATTCACCATCGAAATTAATTTTGGCACTCGATGCTATAAAAGGAGGTATGAAGGTATCTACTGCTAGTAAAAACTACAAAGTCCCCCGTAGCACTTTGCGTAACAAAATATGTGGACGTGCACCAGCGGCCTCAGGTCACGTAGGACCACAAGCTGTACTTGGTATAGAAATAGAGATGTCACTAGTCCGGTGGATTAAAGATTGTGCCCGGGCAGGTTTTCCAATTAACAGGGAATGTTTATTAGATTCCGTAAAGAAGATTGTTGTTACTGGCAACATCAATACTCCTTTCATCAATAATCGCCCTGGGAGGACATGGATTGAGTCATTTATGACGAGACATCCTGATTTAAGCAAAAAACATGCAGAGTACATAAACAAGGCATGCATTGATAACCGAAGAAAAAATCAGAAACTGGTTTGAAGAAGTCATTAGTTTGTTAGGACCTACAGTATTTGGAGAGTAAAATTGAACCAAATATGCTTAAAGATTTCAAAGTCACTTACAGCACTGGTATGGATTGGACAGGTTGTACTGAAGGGTTGTTCCTGTATAAAGTATGGCTGGCCTTCAAAGACGATAATACTGCATTGCCAAATACAGATTTTACTTGTATTAATCTAGATCGAGTTACAACGCCTCCAGAAACTCCTGTTATTGAACCTTCATTTCCAATAGCGGTAAACGAAGAAATCCTGGACGTATCAGCATCAACATCTAAAGATATTGTATCCTCTTCTGAGATTGTAGCATTGAATATAATGCCGCAGAATTAGTGAAAAAATGCGTCATATGGCCTGAAAAGAAGACAAATACTACCAGTCGAAAGAGAGTATATTCCTTCGGTGTTAACATCAGATAAATGGAAAGATATTATGATGGCTAAGGAAAAGGAGAAAGACAGAAAAGAAGAACAAAAACAGATAAAACTAGCTAAAAAAATAAATAAGAACATTAAAAAAAAGAAACCGACCATTGAAATTTCAGAGACGTCAGAGGAAGAAAATTTGCGTGATACATCTCATTCGGACTGCGAAGACTGGATTCCACAGGTAAAGCCGTCGGGTTTCGAAGAACTAGATCGAACACCCCTGGAAGGAGATTATGTCCTGGTTGAATTCAAGAATCCCAAAGCCACTTTTTATTATGTCGGCAAAATATTGCGTTCAAAAGACGAAGACAATGAGTTTGAGATAAGGTACCTGAGAAAACATAATACCACTGGTAGCCAATTCACAATGCCACAAATTCCTGATTTGGCATCTGTTGCTGAGATTGATATTAAAATGATATTGCCACCACCATTGTTTACAGGTACAACCAAAAGGCAAAATTCTTTTTATACTTTCGAAATCGAACTCTCAGGTCTAAATTTGCCCTAAATCTTATTTTTTTATAAGTTTATTGTATAACTTGAATAATAAACATCGATTTAAAATCATTACTGTGTTTAATTTAGATAAAAAATGTAAGTTCCCTACATAGATTCATGTGGCCAAAACCGGCACACGGGTGTGGCCAGAACTGATTAAATTGTGGCCACAACTAATGCATGGGTCCAGTTCAATGAAAAAAATATATTTAAAAATAATTAAAGAACTGTTACTGGATATATTTACATATATTAAAGACAGGTATTTTTATTGTACATTAATGTTGGAAAAATTATAATTTACATTTATGTGCAAGTTTGGTGCTCATTCAAAAACGAAAAAATCCTTAAGGTGGCCACAACCGGCCCACTGACCCTACGTTATTCATGTAGAGGAAACATACATAATAAATATATGCCAACGTACCGTGTACATGCTATTACGAAATACATACATAAATGCTAATTCTGGTTGACCGCGTTGGTACTAATCTTCCGACGTTCCAATACTAAGAAAGATTTTCTTTTACGTACTAGTATTAAAATTTATAAGACGACAAGAGTACAAAAGAAAATATACATATATATTCAATTGAAGTTTAAAAACCTCATTGTAATATTTAATCATTGAAGAAGATAATATTAACATAACTTAAATGAAACACGAAACCAATAAAAATTTTATAATTTTAATTTTTTTCGATAAATAGTATTTAAAAAGTTAAAAATTGAATTTTTTTTAGACTTTTATTAAAAAGTCGATATTTATCCGAGACACTATCTAGTTTGCAATTGTGTTCGTGAAGAACTTTTTAATCATCATAAAGATAGCTGGTGGGATTAAAAATGAAGGATAATATTGACAAAGTCTTGAATTTGAGATATGGTATCGATGAGGATGACATAAATTAAACTGGTCTCATTAACTAAGTTGGTAATGCTGTTGTTCCGGAAAGACAGAGGTCCTGGATTCGAGTCCCAGATGCGACTGATATATTATTTTAATTTTCTGTTGTTTTTTTTCGGTTTCATGTTTCATTTAGGTTATGTTAATATTACCTTCTTCAATGTTAAATATAAAATATACATGTATAGTTGTAGTAGACGAAATATAATATATATATATGCTTTCATCGATATATGAATATATGAATACAATATATTTGTATTCATATATTCCTGATAGCATCGCTTTCAAAACATGTAGATATTGTTAACTTACGGATTTGTGCGGGGAAAGCGGGAATGCGGGAGAAGGTAAGGAGGAAGGTTGGGAAGGTGAATCTGCGGGAGACAGTGTGTGTGTGTGTGTGTGTGTGTGTGTGTGTGAATACCCTGAGAGAGGTTTTCTCCCAGGGAGCTCGGTTCGGGACCTACGACTAGCTCATCATCGGCAGGCCTCGGAGCTCTTCTTCAGGATCGTGAATCGACGGGCAGTCTTATAATTGGGGATTGTAACTCGAGACTTTATTAATTAAAACTCTCAGATGCTTTCAGTAATCAGTTGTTTACTCGGTATAAAAGGACACAGGCATAGTAAGATTACACAAAGGGATCATGCTAACCTAAATGTTACAAAAATGTTACGGGTAATCTAAGATTCTCTCTCTCTGAAATAACTCTACGAACGGCATTGTTAAATGTGGCTCGAAATGGAATTACAACACAATGTAGAGGGGATAATCAAGATACAGCTCACGGTTGGGAATGATGGTTGTCGGTCGTGCGTCCGGGTAATATTCCATCGCCAAGTCCATGATGGATGGTGCACCTCGGAGAGGATGTTGACAAGCCCGGGTCCACAGAGAAAGTGAAGCGTTGCGAGCCCGCGGCCGTACCCGGGACCGCGTATGAGTAATGTTTATTTTTTTGACGCTAGGGGTGCTAACTTAACGAGTGGCTAGTAATTTATAGGGTATATGCGTTATGTAACACATTCCCCCATGTCACGAAAAAAAAGCGCCGTGGTAATGAAGCTGTAGGACTAAAAAATCCTCTAAAATGCACCGTCGTTACAAGAATGAGAAAGCAGAGAGAGAGAGCGGGAGAGAGAGAGATCTAGCTATCCTTATAAACTAGAGATGGGTGAATTACAATGTGAGAGATGGGCAAACATACATGATTATGCACTAAAATCAACAAAATAATACATAGTTATGCAGAACAGTGATAACAATACATGGTTATGTTGAATAGAAACAAAAATACATGGTTATGTTGAATAGAAACAAAAATACATGGTTATGTTGAATAGAAACAAAAATACATGGTTATGTTGAATAGAAACAAGAAAAAAAAATGGCTCTATGGTTTATCATTGGTCTGTAAGCTAAGTTTCGGAGTGGTTTTGCGTTGTGGTGTGACGTGGGTTATTCACTGGTTTTATGTTATGACTTCACTGTAACCTGACCCTTTCGAGATAACACTCGGGTCAAGTAAAAACAAAAGTTCGGTGGAGAGTTATCATCACAGAGGTTTGGAGAAATAAACAGCAGTAAATGGTTTGTGGTTTGCGAGATGAGCCAGAGAGAATTCCTTATGCCAGGTGGCGAGGCAGGAATATGGTTGATGATGTTCCAAGGTGAAGTGGTTGTATATGGTGAATATTGCGCGGCGGCAATGTTGGTAAGTCTTGACAGTTATGGTGTACAAGGTAAGGGTTGTGTCCATGTCTAGCGTGACAAAAGACGACAGCTGGCTATTGATGAACTGGAACGTGTCTTGGTAGTGATGATGTATGCAAGACAATGATGAGTCTATGTCTAGCGTGACAAAAGACGGCAGCTGGCTATTGATGAACTGGAACGGGCCTAGGACTGACATGTCCAAAAGGTCGTTTTGAAAGTGTCTATGTATTATGAGACAACTTGGTTCGCAACTACACGTACGACTCCAGCTTGATTATGGTAAGCAGGGTCGGGTGTTTTTATGTTTGTGGTTGAAGAAGATGAACCTCCGTGACAGTTTGTGGTGATGGGGTGAAGTTCTGCTAGGCTGGTGATGAAGAAGGCTGCTGGGCTGATGATGAAGAAGGCTGCTGGGCTGATGATGAAGAAGGCTGCTGGGCTGATGATGAAGAAGGCTGCTGGGCTTCTTTTTAGTCCAGGGGGGAAATTATTATTAAAACAAAATTCTTGAAGTTTACCTGCCTGGTAGACCAATGATGCAAAAGTTTGGAGAGAAACAAGTGTGTTGTAAGAGAGAAAAGAACGTAGGTTAACCGCGTTTAGAGCATTCCAGAGAGAGATAGAACGAACAAAAAGGAAATAAACAACTGAGCTGAAAGTCTTTAATTATATACAAATACCAGTATTCAGCATCAAAGGTGACAATATATAGTCCATTCAGTGCAGTAGCATTGAATACATATCCACTGATACAAGAACTGAGGTTTGTACATAATTACACATATCTCACTTGAAAGCAATTGACCCTTTGTGGTCAATGTAATCGCTGAGGCGGTGACAATATATTACTATCAAGTTAAGATATTTTGAGGGTGAAGTTGAGAAAATAATTCATGGATGAGGTTTGACCTATTTGACAGACGTTATGCTGAGAGCGTAACGTACAATTTCCAAATACATGAATCATTTTATTTCACTTGGGTGACAAGGAAATTGAGTACAGAAATCTGTTGTGATCTGGCTAGAGTCCAGGTTCAATCTCTTGGGGAGAATGAAGGAAAGTAAACAACAGGGTTCTGGACTCATTACATTTGTACAAATGAATGATGATTACAGCATACACAGTTATACAGAACTAGTCTTTCGCGTGTATTTGGCGAAAGGCTAGGGGTCGTTTTAATCTTCTACACGTTTGTGGGAAAATGACAGACCCTTGTTCAAATTTCACAAACCTAGGAGTTTTCTTATTCGTTTCCTAGACAACAAGTTACAAGTTTTATACAAATATCACAAAATATCAAACATTTAGTTCGATAGACAACAAATGTGGCAAACTTTATTTCAAGAAAAGCCAAAAGATATTATGTCGTTCGCACGAAATTATGGTGAGTTTTATAACGTCTTCACGTATCGCGCAAAATTGAACGATTTGCAAGGGTTCCCAGTATTGAAAAGACGGTAAAAAAAATTAGGAATTTATGACAATTACTGAAACAAATTTACCTAAATGTCAACATAGTTAACAACAAGAGTGATTATGACGACTCCTCGTATCATGGTAGATATTTTAACGTTCACACGTATCATGTAATACAACAATTACGTTCAAAAGGTACCCATTTCAATACAGACGGCGAGGTTAACATTAATACCATATATTTAATGATTGAATTAACAGTCCTTAACACGGCGTAAAATGTACATTTTAAATAATACAAGAACAAGTACAAAAGAGACCTAAATGGTTTTTAAAAAACTCTAATTGTAACGAGGGGAGCAAAGTGATGGTAAAATGTTTACTTACACAGAGCAAGGTATTTTGCAGAAGAGACCGAATTGGTTTTACTTACTCTTTTGCCAGAGAGTTACTGTGATGACTTAGTTATAAGGCTAAGTTTACGCAGCACAAAATGAATTAGGGACAATACAAGACATGAACCTAACAAGGGACATATTACCATGGCTTATCCAAGACCACTTTAGGTTTTACATACTTGGAATAACAAGGCAATAGATATACAAAGTAATTGTCATTAGTGAGGAGAACCGATCTTAAGATTGTTCATTATGCCAATGACGTTTTTCAGAATTGACGTGTCAGTGTCGAGTTCTGAAAAAATGGGAAAATAAAAGAGCAATTTGGGTGTGAGCGCCATTCAATTTTGGAAAAATTGAAAAAACAAAACATTTACCCGTTATAACTTTCGTTCAACAGGTGTGATTTTCGAGTCAGAATGTTGATACTACAGCGGGAATTTACACTTGCATTTGACTGAAAATCCTAACCAGAGTTTTGGTTACTGTAATTGGGTGTGTAACAAAAGTCAATGACTTTTGTACGTATGTACTCTCGAGGAGTGAGATATTTGAACAAACAAAATGACAAAAGGTTGCACAAGAAAAGACAAACACAGAGATGAATTGAATATTTACACATGACATGATGGGACGGAAACGTTGTTAAAGTAAGAGGGTAGAGTAACACCTCTGGGTGCGCTTCCCAGAAATAATTACCGACAACAAAGGTGATTTCCTTATTTTGAAGTGTACAGTTTCAAAAAAAGGAAAAAAGGTGTCCGTCAAGAGTGAAAATGAAGAATGAAAACAGAGATTGAAAACAAAACAGACGATTGATTATATACAATTATGTTATAAGAGGAAAGTGTTACATCTGACACTAATGTAACTTTCCAAAAATGTAAGGTTTTCTTACATGTTAAATAGTGAATGTTTCTGCGACATTCGCAACATGTGGCAATTGTTGATTTTGTCCACAGGGTATGGATGAGTCAACATGGGATATGGTTTCTATTGTTTCCATAATTCCAGCTTTAACGATATCTTTCACGTGGTAATTGCCTATGTGTTTACCAGATGTGTCAGAAAGAGTATAGACCAAGTCTGAGATTTTTCTCAGGACTTTTGCCTTGATAAAACGAGGTGCCAACTTGGCCGAGAAGTATAGAGCTCCTTGAGATAGTGTGTTATTTTTTCTCCAAACGATATCTTTTTCTTTAAAAGTTACGTGTTTTTTACGAAGGTTATATCTGTCCACACTTTTCTGGTGGGCCAGTAATAAGGCATCTGTTACTTCACTATAAATAGCAGACAATTCTTCCAAACGATGAGCATAATTTTTCACTGGACTTTCAGAATGAGGAGCCGAAGATGGAAATTCGAAGTTTCGATGTAGGGAGCTATGGACAATTTGTTCCACACCGTGTTTGAGGAAGAAAGGGGTGTAACCAGTCGTGAGATTCACTGTGTTATTCATGGCTGCCTGAATTTTTTCTAAGTTTTTACACCAAGTGCGTATTTTATTAGAGCTTTCTTAGTTTTGTTTTGTGGAGACAGGTTTCTGTCGCGCAATGCTTGAAGAATTGTGTTCTTGTTTGATTGGTGAATGTTGGCGATGATACCCAAGGCAGGTGTGGATTCCATTTTGAAAATTAAAATTTAAAAAAGGAGAGAGAAAAAAAAAAAATTTTTTAGACTTAGAAAAAAAAGTTGAGAACCTCTGATTTTTCTAAGTGTTTGAAATTTAACAAAAATTGGCCAGGGATTTGTTTAGGGGGAAGATATTTTAAATTTCACTATTCACTTTTGTAACTATTACTTAAAACTTGAAAAAATTGCCAAGATTCTAGTTTAGAAAATGGTAATTTTCAAAAATCACTTTACACTTGTTGAAATTTGAGGTTAATTGACACTAGGCCCGTAATTAGATTTAGGGAACCGGTAATTGACAATCACTTCCTTGATTATTGATTTTTTTTTTTAAGAGAGAAACTCGAAAAGAGATAAAAATTCGTCATTAATTTATTTTTGAAGTTTATTTTTAGAAACACTGGCGTAATATTTTTAATTATAAATTTAAAGTACCACTTGATTTAATTGTCTTTGGCTTATTTTTTATTATTATTGTCACTGTCAGAGGGTTTTTATTCACTTAATAAGGTATCACGATACAATATGTAAACACAATGTTACATATTTGCGAGAATTATTTGAGGAAATTGAAGTAGGTAATCCTTGTTGTAAATTAGTTGTACCTGTTGTTTACTGGACAAAAGGACTTAATGATGTGTTTGAGATCTTATTTATTGAAAATTACTTAATTGTTGAAAAGCCGATTGCAACGTAAGGGACGGCGCGAGTTGTTTGTTTATGGAGCTGTCAAAAAAAATCAGCTGATTTGATCTAGGCAACTTGAGAGAGACAAAAGGGACTGTAAAGTTGCCTATTCTGTTAATTTGCAAGTCGGTATAGATTCAATTTTGCCAACTTGACAATGCTACGACGCGCTGCGTCTGGAGATTGTTCAAGCGAACTTCAGACGAGTTTGGTTGAGAAAAAGAATTCGGTCGAATGTTCCGGAATTCTGCCGCGCTTTGTCGAACGTTCCCGATGCGATCGTCGCGTCACGTGACATGAAATGTTCTAGAATGTATTGGCGCGTTTTTTTAACGGTTTCAGTCGAGCGTCTCGAATTTGTTTCTAGAAAAATCTGGCGCGTTTTTAACGGGTTTTTTTTTTAACATGTTTAGAGATGATTCCAGAAAAAAATTGCTGTGGGAACAATTTACAGGGAGAAGATACAATACAATAAGAGACATTTATACCAATTCTGAAAGCATCCTATGAGCAGGAACTATGTTTGCAACGAGAATAATTGCGGCAAGTTCAATGTATGGAGTCTGTTTCCAAGTCCCAAAGAAAGCACCGACGTTGGGAAGCCAGTGTTAACTTACGGATTTGTGCGGGGAAAGCGGGAATGCGGGAGAAGGTAAGGAGGAAGGTTGGGAAGGTGAATCTGCGGGAGACAGTGTGTGTGTGTGTGTGTGAGTGTGTATACCCTGAGAGGGGTTTTCTTCCAGGGAGCTCAGCTCGGGACCTACGACTAGCTCACAATCGGCAGGCCTCAGAGCTCTTCTTCAGGATCGTGAATCGACAGTCAGTCTTATAATTGGGGGTTGTGACTCGAGACTTTATTAATTAAAACTCTCAGATGCTTTCAGTAATCAGTTGTTTACTCGGTATAAAAGGACACAGGCATAGTAAGATTACACAAAGGGATCATGCTAACCTAAATGTTACAAAAATGTTACGGGTAATCTAAGATTCTCTCTCTGGAAATAACTCTACGAACGGCATTTGTTAAATAATAAAATGGAATTACACTTTAGAAATGTAAGGATAATCAGAATGCAGCTCACGATTTGGGAATGATTTGTCGGTCGTGCGTCAGGTAATATTCCATCGCCAAGTCCATGATGGATGGTGCACCTCGGAAGATATTTGACAAGCCAGGTCACACAGAGAAAGTGAAGAAGCGTTGCGAGCCTGGCCGTGCCGGGACCGCGTATGAGTAATGTTTATTTTTTTGACGCTGAGGTGCTAACTTAACGAGTGGCTGAAAAAGTAATTTATAGAGGGTATATGCGTTATGTAACGTATCATTATATTAATAAAGTGATGAATACTAAGTATATATTTATAATTTCTTCAAACGATTGGTATTCACGTTGTGGCGTTATTATTAATAAATTAATTTAAAATATACTTAGTATTCATCACTTTATTAATATACTTCGATATCTACATGTTTCGAAAGCGATGCTATCAGGAATATATGAATACAAATATATTGTATTCATATATTCATATATCAGGAATATACGAATACAAATATATTGTATTCATATATTTCTGACGATGAAAGCATCCCTTTCGAAACATGTAGATATCAAGGTATATTTATAAAGCCATGAATACTAAGAATATTTGTAAATATATTTATTAAAAATAATTAATTTGAACTTACATCACTTCGGATTAGATCCGATACTCCTTCTATCATTATGAAATTCGGTGAAATTCGAGGAAGACATGACACGATCAAGTGAATCAAATACTCGAGTCGGGCCATGTCAGAAGTCGGAATAACAGAAGAGAATGTATGAGGCGTTGTATGAATGTGAATGAAGCAAGAAGTGTATGCCAAGATCGAGTTGTTTGGCGGTCCGTCCTCTCTGCCTTCCCCTGCGGGGAAACGGCGTGATGGTTAGTTAGTAAGTTAGTTAAAAATAATAAAAAAAATAAAAATTTTAAATTTAAAAAAAAGAAATTAATTTTATTACTTATATAAATAAAATTGGAAGGCATACAAAATTAAAACAATAATATGCAGTTATTATTATTAAAATACATTTTTTTATGTCGTTTGAAAATATTATGACTAAAAAAATCTCATTTGAGAATAGTTTAGTCAAAAATCAACCTAAAAATAGAGAGGCGACAGACAAAATAATTCAGAAAATTTAAAGAATACGAAAAACTATATTATAAATTGTTATCGTAGCAAACTACGTATCTCTATCATTTATTAACACTTTATTAACCTTTAAACTTTAATTGAACAGTGTGTTGGAATTTATACAAACGAGCGGTTGTTATTTCTTTTTAAAATTAATCGTAAACTTCATTTTTGTTACATTTTTCATTTTTGACAGCCAGGATATCTGTAAAAAAATGCATTAGGTTAAACAGCAAGTATATACCGAAAATTGCAAAATGAACTAGTTTCGGCGTCTTTAAATATATGTAGAAAAACAAAGTAATTCAATAGAACCGTAATTTTTAATTATAGTACTTTTTTTCCAGCTTCATACATTCCTGAAACATTTCGTAAAATGTTTTTTCCCATGTTAGAAAACATCATGCTTCGGACCATATCATCCAACCCCAAAGTAGAAACTGGGAGAAGTGAAAGAAAAATAGGAAAGGGAGCCTAGATAGGACGAGTTTTATATTTCACACAAAATAGAAAAACTAAACTCGGGATCTCAGCTTTTTTCTCAAAGGATTAAATGATTTTTTTTTAATAAAACTAATATGTTTTTCCTTCTTAATTTAAACATATAATAATAAACTCTAAGGGCTACCCACCCTAAGTTTTTGTTACTTTGTGTAGCTAGAAACGTAAAGGGTGAACAGGTGTTGTGCTAACTAATTTGGTAGACGTTTTTGTGCGATAGACGTATCGAGTGTTACAATGGATTACAATTTTAGGGGAAATTTTACAAATAAAAGTTCCCGTTTTTGGTAACAGAATATAAAATCTAATTAATAAAGTTAAAAATCTTAATTTCAGAGTTAAAAAATAATGGTGAGACGGTAATTGAATTAGGAAGTCAGAATCAAATGAGTGTAAGAACATCGTTCTTATTATTATCCATAATTTTGGAGGCAGGTATTGGTGCGCCGCCCCGCGAACTATTAATTTGATAATCAACACCTCTACAACAGGTCACCCAAAATAATTCGCTACGTTTGGTGACTTAGCAGGGGTGCCCGCGTTTATGGGAGAAGTTTGTCCAGGTCTTGGCGACGAATGCGTCTGCTCACCGAGTGCGTGTTAGGCCGGTTGAGGGAGACCCCTCAACGTCTTCAGCCGGACTTCGTCGACCCATCGCCTTGGTAGGTATTTATTAATACATCCGTCACTCCTGGACACACTTACCCCCAGATTATTACCCACTCTCAATATCTTTGTACTTCCCAGAACTTCCTGCACCACACAGCATCTCCAAATACGACAAAAACCTTAAGGGAAATTATTTGCCTCGGAGCCTTCTGTGTGGAGGTAATATTAAAAAAAATAAAAGAAAAATACAGACGAGTAAGTACGCCAAAGTAAGTATGAAGTTGGTAGCCAAAGTGAATAAACCTTTGTAGCCAATTCGGTTGCTATGAAGTATAAAAAAATATGAGAAAATTACGACAGTCTCCAACTTTTCCAAATGAAATTTCTGTTTCCATTTTTTTTTACCAATTCGCGTTTAGTTTTCTCTTCTATTTTTTCTTCCAGGTTTTACACTTACACACTGCACTTTTACACAACTTATTAAATACTTTATACAACTCTTCTACGATTTCCTGTCAAATAAACCACACGTAAAATAAAACATTTCTCGAGTAAAAGATTGTTAAAGTGACTTTTGCTGTGTTTTGTGATTAGGTCTGAATAGTAAAATACGTTCCAACCAAACTCTTCTCCCGATCCTTTCCCCTCTTCACTTATTTTAGTCTTACCTCCTTCCCTCGAAATTAAGAATCGTCAATAAATTTATTTAAATAGAATATGGAATTATTTGTTTTTATGTTTAATTCGTAGAAATCCATTTATTTTTAATTTCATGTAAATCGAATTTAATGATGTTACAAACCCGTCCAAATCAGAAACGGGTGGGATTAAATAAAATCATATTGATAATTCGTCACAATGTGGACAAACCGCAGTTTAAAAATGGACTTAAACGCCGAAACAGCTGTCACAATAATAAAAACTAAAAAAAATTGTAGAACTTAATAATAACATTATTCAATTTGGTTTACATTAATTTTTTTAAAAAGATAATAGAATATGGAACGCACTCTATAAAAAATACCTAATAACGAGAAATTCATTTTTCTAGATATTGCAACACTAAAAAATTACAAAAATTTTATAATTTTTGTCTCACGATTACAACTGTAACAAACAAAAATCCGTACAGGTAACGTTGCGTGTTACGTCAAAATGTTCCATGATGCCAAGAGAGGTCAAAAATGCCTCAGGAGGGCTCTACACACCGAGTCTTTTCGAATAAAATACGCGTTTGTTCTTATTTTAGATTTTAGACATCAAAAAACAAAAACCTTAAATGGGTTAGAGCATCAAAGGTACACTTTTAACCATGTACGTTTTACGTTTAATCCTTCCTGCCAAGTTTGTTTCTGAAAAATAATCCAGTACCTACCTCCAATTCATTATAGCCTGGGAAAACAGAAATACATATATCACATCTGCCTTAGAAAATCTCGGCAATAAATTCACGAAGAAATGTGTCAACGATATTTTTTTTGTATTTTATCTTTACGTTTGGTGAAAATTCATTTACATTTTAAACAGTGGAAAACATTTATGAATATCAAAGTTATTTTTTGCTGAACTAAACATAGAAATAATATAAACACATAAAATTATTTTTAGCTACGAAGAAAGAAACAAAAACATATCATTTACAAAATTGAGAAAAAACTGTGTTTAGGGTTCTTTTTTTAGTATTTCATCGAATCCTATTTAATAATAATAATAATATTTGGATGATTTGTATAGCACCGTTTTTGTGAAAAGTCACCTCAGGGCGCTGTACAAATATTTCTTAACTAATTATGTACAAACAGATACAGAAAAACATACTTACCTGACAGGTCGCTACAGATGAACACTGTTTTATTAGAAAATTTATTTACAGAAATTTTACATGGTTATTTGTTGCTCCCTTTCTATTGATGTTACATTTATTTGTATGTTTCAAACAGAAATATGAGTTATTCAACACTACGTAAATTTTATTCGAAATTTAAAAGCGAAAAATAATCAATACAACCCCTTCCAAACACAACGGTTTAAGTAGAACTACAAAAATATTAATTGGGAATCTTTACCTTCGAATTTTTGTGATTTCAACATCAAACAACAACTTTGAACAACATTTAATCAGACAATACTAGACTTACTTGGGATACTTTGAAGGGGAGGCAATAATAATAATTATTGGATAATTTGTACATAGCCGTTCTTGTGAAAAAACCCCAAGGGCGCTGTACAGATATTACTTCAAATTGTCTATCTAATCAAGTACAGCAGATCACTTCAGATAAACACAGTTTTATTAGAAAATTTAAGCTTGGAGAAGATACGATTTTTACAGTACTAATTTATCCTTCTTCACCTCACTTATATTGTAGAAGATTAGTAACAAAAGAAAAGTTGGTGTTAATTTGAATAATATTGTTATTGATCAATTTTAGAACTGGATATTTTTTTAATAAAAAATCCAAAAAGTTTAAAAATTCTACTTTTTTAAATTCGAAATAAGCTATAATTATTTACATTTTTTATGCATCTAAACAATGTGAAAAGTTTTTAACTTTTTAAAAACTTTTTCTTATTTCTTTAGAAACTGCTTCAAAACCATTGGAAAAGAAAACAAATTAGAAACAAATCTTATCTCAATAGCTATTACATTTTCTACAAATAGATCATCCATAACGAGGTTTCCTACAAAACTTTTTCTTTTGATGAAAATTTATTATATTTCAATTGGGTATACCAACCCTGATGTATGGAACTGGCAGATGAAGGGTAAAAGTATACCGAAGAGTAGAGTAGAGTAGAGATGAGATCTCTGAGTCGAATATGTGGTAAAATCATTTATAATGGTATGAAAAATGTTGAGATTCGTAAAGAATGCAAGGTTGATGTAAGCGTTATGAGTAAGATTGAGGGACGCTTAGATGGTTTGGGCATGTAGAGTGAATGAACGAAGAAAGGAGTGTAAGGAGAATATATAACGTGAATATGAATAGAAGGAGCAGCTGGGGACGTCCGATGAAGACATGGCACGATCAAGTGAATCAAATACTTGAGTCGGGCCATGTCAGAAGTCAGAATAACAGAAGATAATGTGCCAGACGTTGTATGAATGTTAATGAAGCAAGAAATGAATGTCAAAATCGAGTTGTTTAGCGTTCCGTTCTCTCTGCCTACCCCTGTAGTAAATGGCGTGATGTTTAGTTAGCTCAATTTATTAAGCGAATGTAAAAATAATTTCACAAAATAACGAAGTTATGAGCTTTCTTAGTAAACTTGGCTTATAAAAATACCTAACCGTGACTTTTCAGACACAATTCAGTACAATTCACAATTCGAATGGCAGTACCCTATACTGTCACTCCAGTCATTTTATGTACTGTGACGTAGTAAAATTTTGACGGCTTATATCTTCGGTACTATTCTGTATTTTCTAAAAAATTAAAAAGTTCTGTCTTCATCGTGCTCTAATTAATATGATGCATTTATAAATAAAACGAAATTTCGGTGTAGGAGACAACCCCAGTAGCTTGCGAAAATAAATCTCTCACAGTTTCTTTAAAATGTTTTAATTCCGAGCATTTCAAATACCGAGCCTTTCGCTGGGAAATAACCTTAATATTTTTTTTTGTAATCGGCTCAAAAAAGGAAAAAAATGTAAGGATCGAATCGGTCAAAGTCACGTTGGAAGGCTGTCACCTTTTATCGTATTATTTGTGTGGGAAATTGTCACCTAACATCGTGGGCCTCTTATAAAGAGAGCCCAGCATTACTGCGGATTGGTAATCTCACTACTTTGAACCCATGAAAATGGCTGATGGATATCATGTTTCTTGTTTGCAATGCTCTATGAAGAGGTCTGGACCCTATTTTTTAAATAATGGAATTGGTACTAGAATTTACTATCCGGCTTTATCCGGGTTTCAATATTCGCTTTTGGAAATCGTTTTATGGTTTTCATTATAGTATAGTCATACAAGCAGTTTATGTATATGTATATATGTATGAATGTTGTTCATTATTCCCACTACATCTGTACGCCTTTAGGATATACAAATAGACAAATTATTAATACAGTTTTTAAAGCACAGTGCAATCAATATAGATATTATAAAAAAAAATTAAAAAAAATACATTTGTGATTTCCAATTATGTAGTAAAAAATATATATCTATTTCAAATCTTTACTCGAAATTTATGTAACCAATAAAAATGTTTTTGCTGTTGAAGGGGTACCAAAAACACAGTAATTCGAATTATATGTATTTATTTGTTGCACAGTAATGCCATAATTGTATTTTTAGATAGCTGAGAAAACCAACAATGCATTGATTTTTTTTTTAAGACGGAACAGTAACACCGATTACATTATACTCTAAATAGGTAAGTGAACATATGCTGTCTTTAATGTTGACTTTTGTGATCACTTCCCGGCTTTGCCAAAGTTAAATTGAATTGAAATGAATAATTTAGAAACTTAAAACAAACGATACGGCCTGGCGCTGCATTTTCATTCAATGTTAGGGCTTTAAAATGAAATTTCAAAGCTTCACAGCACAAAATTTCACATGGTTTCACAGAGAAATGGGTCTTTGCTTATATCACGACTCCAAGGCTCACCGTTGGGTTTTTGCTACGGGGATTTCATATTAATTAGAAGTTTATTTTGTCTGTTGAATAACTTTAATCCCTAAGAGGAACGGCTGTGCTCCCTGTTTCATACAAAACTTCATTTTCGATTTGAGGCCAAAATACTCACCTAAAGCTTATGATTTTTATTTAATATATAATTGCATAATGTAAAACAAATATAAATAAATTGCTTCTCATCCGTACTAGATATTTACTAAACCTTTAATTAAAAAAACATGTCATTCAGTTTGGATGGCTATTTTGGCCTCAAATCTAAAATTAAGTTATGTATGAAACAGGCAGCACAGCCGTTCCTCCTAAGGGTCCTATTTTACCGGGACAGAATGTAGCGCCACCAGTGCAACCCCAAACCAAATGTAGAGCAACCTACGGAGTATCCCTCAATTGGTGTCTGCTTGGTGGCGCCATATTTATGCTAGCGACACCAGCATCGACGCAACGCAACCAGTTAAATTTATAGCACTGTATGGCGGCTCACTCACTCGAACACCATGGCGGTGCTACTGGCGGCGCCACATACAGCCGTGGTAAGTAAAAATACCGTATCACCCTTGAGAGTCCCAAGGAAGATACTGTGTTTTTATTTACTACGGCAGCACAGGTATCCCGATCTCTTAGGGTCGGGGAAAACCCGTGTGTGGATAGAAAATAATATTAAATAAAACAAGCAGATGTCGCGAAGTATCTGGGTCTTCTGATTAGAACACGAGGTCCCGGATAGACCGTGAGGTCCTGGGTTCGAGTTCCAGGTGCTGCCGTTATCTTTTTCTTTTCTGTCTCTTTTCGATTTCATGTTTCAGTCTAGAGGTTCTAATATTACCTTCAATTATTAAAAATAAATATTACAACGATGTTTATAAGCTTTAATAAAGAATTCCAAAAAAAAAAACTGAAATTGAATAAATTAGTGGTTCAAAACACAGAGTTTGATTCATTTAATAATATGTCAGTCAAGCCACAAAGTAATTGCTTCCTACGAAAGGGGGAAAATAATATAGTTAAATATCGCCATTAGTTGAATGAAGAGAACCTTGATTTTCAAGAGTCTTGTGTATGAACTGAGGATTCGTGGAAGCAATCGTATCCCTGAATAACATTTTATGGCGCGTGCAAATAAGTGGGGGAATGATTGGTTTAAGTACATGCTTCAAGGAAGAGAACTTTAAAGGACCAAGCATTCTGGAAAATCGACCTACAACGTCAACAAGATTTTATATTACCCATTGTGAAAATAAAAAAACCAATGTACCCTTTTTTACGTAAATATCACACAAGAGTCCCAACTGCTACCACATAAAAACTGTGTGACATAAAAAATAGATCGATATATTTTTTTTAAATAAAAAGCATCATATTATATATTAATTGCTCTCAGTATTGCTCTAATCACGTTTCTTTCGTATTATTTATTTAATAATTTTGGCTCTTCAACATGATACATTTATAATTTTTTTTATTATGTTCAAGTTTAATATGTAGAACTCCATTTTAATATAAATTAAATTAGGTAGTTATTATGAACTTTAAACTTCACATAATAAAGAACTCCCATCCATTTTTTATCAAGAGTGACGTTCAACTTAAATACCACTATATTAAGTTAGTTTTCATGGTTAAAATAATTTTAAATGTTTCAATTTTTCAAAGGCCGCCAAAACGCTCCAAAATCTATATGCGGACGGTTTTGATCAGTTTTGAGGTTAGAAAGTCAAATCTTAAAACAAGGATAAACTTTATCGTACATAATTGTATATTCTATTCATGGTAAATCATAACTAAACATAAGTAATATGTACCTTTTTAGAAACTTTAGCGTTATTGACTATTAACAATATCATAATATCCGTATTTATAAATGGTTTGATTATAAATACCATAATTTCTTTCATGAATAATAGTTGTTTATATTGAACAACAATTATAGAGCTTAGAGTCACCCAAATTTAGTTAAAATTTTTCCAAAACTAAAAGAATACAAGTTATGATTATTTAAATACAAAACAACATCGTAAAATGATTAAAAAAAAATTCATACTAATCTTAAAGTAGCAGGTGTATTATTTCTCTATGATACTAATCCAAAACAGAATGCTCACGTGACGTCAGATGTTCCAAATGCAATCGTCAAAAAAAATTAAAAATTACTTTTTAATCACCACTTTATTATTACATACATATCAACATGATTTCAAAGCGAAGCTTTCCTCATGAAGACATATATGCTAAAAATAATAATATCTAGTATAGACAGATGATAAAAATAGAACACAATAATGTAAGAATAAACAAATTATTAACATGAACAAAAATTGATTAAATTAAATATGTAGTTAATAAAAATTGTTAATTTAAAAATTATTATAAATCATTGAATAACAAATTTATATTAGAAATTAAAAAAGATTTTTTTTTAATTAATATTAATATGAAAATAAATTCAAGAGACAGCTATTTAAAAAAGGTAATGATTATTAATTCTATTTAATTGTCATTAACACATTTTCTGATTTCTAAAATTTCAAATTCGTCTAATTATAAACCGGTTGTGTTCGTATGCAAAAATGTAAAACCTTTATTTATATCAAAAGAACGCTCAACATACGAGCCGACTTACATGAAAAACGAGTCGGCGATTCAACCCGTTCTCATTAACTCAACATCAACGTGTCCGTTGAGTTCCATGTACGAGCACAGATTCGCAGTGGATCATTTCTGCTAGCTCCATTGCGGAGAATCCATTAAAATATCTGTAAAACGGACCCAACATACCTGTATCGAACGTGTCTACATAGTGGATTAATTTAAGCCGAAAAACTTATAACTTTATAACCGAATATAAATTATTGCAAAACACATACAATATCGAGCCGAGATTGCAAAACAAATGGAATTTATTCCATTGCACAACACGTCCAATACCAGCACATAATGTTCGGTCGCGACGCGCGCGCTATAAATAGCATACGCAAGGTGGTAAGTGCCTTATTTTTACTTCAACCGCAGAATGAACAACATGTCCTCTCTTGGATTCCTCGACCTCCCGCTACTAGACTTAAACACTCTTCTACACCCAGCCACCGCTGACGTCACCACCCGCTACCTCAGCGACCGACCATACTGGCTGGTGCCATAAGATAAGTACGTTCGGAGCGACAACATCTCTATTGGGAAAATATCAAACGCATTTCTCAAGGAGATTCGCAAATCACAAAAGTCGTACGTCCCTGTGTGCCGGTGCTTAAATATTTTCAATTTTGTACGGGTTCTACACATCTCGTACAATACTTACATTTGGTCTGTGAATTAGAGATAGTAATCGTTCTGTTAGCAACGCATGTTAATCAGACGAATCGTTCACCTCTGCCCAGAATCAAGCAGGTTTATCAAATATTTGAGAGCTCTAGCCCAGAGATGGCTTCCAAATTTAATTGTTGGACGTAATTGAGATTTCTATAGATTTAGCAGCTGGTTACTATTGTAGATTCTGTTTGCTCTATACAAGCCGCCCAGTTTCTTGGAAGCCAGATTTACTCGGGCTTCTACAGAGCCCCGATACTTTAGCCGTTCTGAAGTACTTATCCCAATTATTTCAATAGAGTCTTTATTGGGGAGATACTCCCATAAAATTGAACCAGACATTTATGGGCTTCCTTTTTTGCCGAGATCAGCCATGCTGGGTTTTTTTAGACGTTGAAGCTGATCAGGTTGGCTCTATCGCAGACACGAACCTTTTCGAGGTTGTGGCGAACTGTTTATGCCGAAATTTTCCAAGGCGTTCCAACGTGGAATGGGGCTTGTCAAAAATCTAACCCTAGTGGACGATGCTGTCATTAGCGTCACAGTATAGTGGTGCACTTTCAATAAGATCCTTGATAACAATATAAATAGCACAGTATGTACTATTAATATAAAAGTAGCAAGGCGTTCCTCAAACCTGTCAATGAAATTAATGATCTTGGCATAATTTTAGACCCCAAATTGAATTTTCTTTTACACGTCAACATATCAACAAATAGAGGATCAAAAGTGCTTGTCTTCATTCTCCGAAATATCAGAGACTTATGCTTCTAATACATTCAATTATTTATATGTCCTCAATAAAGCATTTTTAAATAAACAATAATGATAAGGATTTTAATACGTTAAGCCAAAAGAAGTCTTAAAATAAGAAATAAATAAAAAAATATCTCAATTTATTAAACAAGTATTTTATTCCCTTTCTAAACCACCAGTCTTAGAAATAACGGTCAGTACAAATCTTAATACAAAATTGTGACAATTCACATTCAGCGTCTCAATATCATACTCCTATGCGACGAACTCAACATCTGTAGAACTAATACTTCGATGTTGTCGATACATTCGATACATCAATATTATGGTACAAGCATGCATTAGTATTGTTTTTTTCATCTAGTAGAGCTAGGTTATTTGTAACTATTTAACTCTGTATAAAAGTGTCAAATTATGCTGTTTCTTTTTATTTTATCTATTAAAAATTATAAATTTCAAATTAAATGGATTATCATATTTCAATACATCATAAATATATTTAATTTATAAATACAGCATTAAAATAGGTAGAGATAAATGTTTAATATTTCGTATGCAATAAATTAACAGAAGAACATCCAAACTGAGTAGATAAATAAGTTTGTGGGTACATGTTTGTATTGTAACAGCGACACATTCCATAAATCTGTGATATTGTCTGATTCAAAGCAGTGAAATCACATGTAGGTTACCTAATATTTATTTTATTAATTCTCATTTTCTATTCTTCAATTCGGAATATATTTCACCGAAACTCTATTAAAATGTATGAAAAAAAAAAAACAAATCGTACATCCCTAGCCGGCGCTAGTGTAGAATGTTACCATCAAACAGCAAAAGCTGAGAATATTGTCAATATAAGTTATTTGGTTTAACTTTGGAATGTCGATAAAAAACGGCTATAAAAACATACCTAAAATTATTTGCAAAAAAAATCTGTTTTGTCACTCATTGGTGCCGTTTGTATAAGCTAATCATTTACTCGATTTTTACTCCTGTATTACTATTATAATATTATTTATCATTATAAAATACGTAAAAGTCCATATTATGGGTAAATATATATATATATATAGGTTTGTTCAAAAGAAAAGGTGAATTTTGAATTTTCGCGGGCTGTGTACATTCGATTAACGATTTTTTTGTGTTATGTTGGTACACATATGTTTATCATATGTTAGCATTATCAGCCATTTTAGATTAGTGGTTTGTTTTTGACAACTGGAAAGGTTAGTCACTTTTTTGTGTGTTCTTCGATTTTTTACTTTTGAAAAAAATGGATCAAAGAATATTTATTAAATTTTACGTTAAAAATGGAATAAAGTGCTAGAGTTGCAACCACGTCAACAAACGAAGAAAACATCCAAACAGTGAAGAAAATGGTTTTGGAAAATCGTCGAATCACTATTAGGGAAGTTGCAGAGGATGTTGCCATATCAATCGGCTTATCCCATGCAATTTTCTCGGATGTTTTGGGCATGAAACGTTTGGCAGCTAAGTTTGTTCCGAAATCGCTAAATTTTGAGCAAAAGCAACGTGGCATTAGTTTTGCTGACGAGTTGTTGAATGATGTCAACGACGATCCAGATTTGCTCAAAAGGGTCATAACTGGTGATGAAACGTGGGTATATGGTTATGACGTCGAAACCAAGGCCAATCATCCCAATGGAAGCGGCCAGAAGAGCCAAGACCGAAAAAAGCACGCCAAGTTCTATCAAATGTGAAGGTTTTGCTCACTGTTTTCTTCGATTACAATAGCGTGGTGCATCATGAGTTCTTGCGAACAGGTCGTACGGTTAATAAGGAATACTACAAGGAAGTTATGCAACGTTTGCGTAAAGCAATACGGCTCAAACGATCGGAATTGTGGAAAAACAAATCATGGATTTTGCATCACGATAATGCACCAGCTCACACATCAATGTTGTTTGTTCGTGATTATTTGGCCAAAAACAACACCATAATCATGCCTCAACCACCGTATTCACCAGATTTGGCTCCCTGCGACTTTTTCCTGTACCCGAAGCTGAAGAGACCAATGAAAGGAAAGCGTTTTGCCACAATTGATGAAATAAAGTCAGAATCGAAGAACGAGCTGATGGCCATACCGAAAAGCGCATTCCAGAAGTGCTTCAAGGATTGGAAAAAGCGCTGCCATAAGTGCATTATATCTGAGGGGGATTACTTTGAAGGGGGGAAAATGAATATTGATGAATAAATAAATACTTTTCGAAAAATTTCGAAATTCACCTTTCCTTTTGAACAAACCTCGTATAGATCAATGAAAATTAGTTTTTTTGTATTCGATGTTCTCGAAAATTACTGGACCGCTTTCGCTAAAAATAGAACAGTTTGTTTTTATTAGTTCCGGTAAGGTTTAAAAACTACTTTGAATGAAATCCAACATGTAAAACTGTTGCTATAACGTTTTAAAATTAGTATGAAAAACATTGAACCCGCCATGTTTTATTTAGGTTAGCCCATAGATATAACACTCTGGTTAGCCACAGAGTGCATATTCAAAAGAAGAAGGTTTTTTTGGGTAGAATATTTTCAAAATGGAAAACACGAGTAGATACCTACTTAAGAACTTTATGATTGTATTTTGAAAAAAATAAACGTTTGGAATGAAATAAAATATTCAAATGAACGTTTCATTATTTGGAGATTTCGGCTTTCGCTGTTAAATCAATTATGGCACCCTAATAACAAGCAAGAATTCACAACTTCATAACTTTAATAAATAAATAAAAATACCCCGAGCAACGCCGGGTACACATCAGTTAGTTATAAATAAATTCATAATCTAATGGTACCACAAAAACGAGTAATATATTTTTGCCCGATGGAAACGAGAATAATTTTATTCTTATTTCAAAATCACTCGTGTGTGAGCAAAATGATAGTGAAAAATGGCAACATGGCCGATAATCCATAAAATTGTCAGAAGGCTTTTTACTGCAACGTTGTCGGATTATCATAATATTACATCACGATGTATTTTTCAACTTGTTCTTTTTTTTCGGAAACACGGCTCTTTCGATGCCATAAATTTAACGTCACAATTTTGCATGGAGCTTTCCTACTTACTCTCCTGCTTTCCGGACGCCTCAGCAATATTTAAAAAAGACTACTCCAGTGGGTGAGCACGAGCACTTAGTAGGAAAGTAGGTAGAGAGCTTATGCTTAGCTTGGAGTTAAGACGCTCTTCTCAGTTTTAATATTAAACAGCATCTTAAATCATTTATTTTAAATGGTTTAGTATCTTTGTGAAAGTTTATTACATGTTCATTACAAATTTATTCATATCCATTATTTACAACTTACATTCCATCAACCTATAACGAAAACTACTTTTGGACAAAGAAATTCGCAATATTTCTCTATAAAAGTATTTAACATCCTCCCTCTAGCAATAAAAACCATTAAAAAATTAACCGAATTCAAAAAAAGTATTAAGATATGGATTATGGACATGGGAAGGAAGAATATAAATATGATGGTGCAACCAAACAGGGTTTAACGGTCACGGCATGTTTTTAATAATATTTTAGAATTCTTATTAATCTTATTGTATTATCATGTTCCTCTAGTAATATTTTAATATAATTACGAAATCTTACTTAATTTTTTTTTATCAAACTTAAAATATACTTGACCAAATTCATATTATTTATATAAAACCATGTACAATGTGACCTTAGAACGGGGTACCCCAGTAAGGTTACATTTTTTTGCGATTTTTTTGTTAAACTTTAAGAAATAAATAAAATAGTAAGATAACACACCCAGTAGATAAATTAAAGAAGAATAGTAATTACCAAATACATATTATTACAACACGAATATCTGGAGTATTAAATTCCTTAGAATAGGCAATATGCCTAACTGGGAACATATATCGATTTGACATTAGTATCACAAGAATTTTCAGTTGCTTAAATATTCTCAATTGTCTACAGTAATTATACAATGTTATGTACCTATTTTATGTTACGTTATATGGGTATAAATTATAATTAAATATAGCACACCTAGCTCTAAACAGTATTAAATCACAAACTAAAGTTTTGATAGTTAACCATTTATTCGGATTCTATAAA
Organism: Halesus radiatus; assembly: GCA_022606495.2. Classification (NCBI taxonomy): domain Eukaryota; kingdom Metazoa; phylum Arthropoda; class Insecta; order Trichoptera; family Limnephilidae; genus Halesus; species Halesus radiatus. The sequence goes on from JAHDVE020011775.1 coordinate 91,934, forward strand.
CAGGGGTTCATTTTTTTTTAAAGAAAGACAAATATTCCCTGGTTACGAATAGCCTGAGTATATTTGAAAATCTCCTACTACCATCACAGTAAGCGGAAGATGTTGCTTGTGTCGTAATGGAGGACTTAGCCAGCCGAGGAATTGAACTCACGACGCTTGGGTGAGACCCAAACGCGATGTCAACTCAGCCACTGACCGGTTGATGTACCAACATTACGGATACATTAATATCTTGAATATTCTCCAAAATATAGCGCTAATAAAGCGTTTTATCAAATAAATGAGCCCATGACCTCCCACCAAAACGGTTGCAATCTTAGTTTCTGTCAGGAAAACAAGAGAAGTGCACATACGTTAGTAGTGCAAAACTTCTTTTTTTTAAGTTTCAACAGTTTTGGTGACTACATCTTTATGGAATCGACGAATATTATCTGCAGGATTTTGAAAATTTTATGTTTATTTTGACTTCTTTCAGTCTCTAAAAAAATCTTTAGTTATATCAGTTTTGTTGAGTTGTTCTTTTATTCTCAGTATTTCTTAGGAAAACATCGAAAATGCACTTTGAATAAAGTGCCGTAATGCATTTTTTGCGTTTTCACAGCAATTTGATAACGCCTTGCAAAAATATTGCTAGCTGAGTGTCTAAATGAATATTTCAAAATTGGTACACTTTTGGTGATTATTGGTGAATATAGTGCCGTAACGCATTTTTTTTCATATGAAGCGGTAACTTGGTAATGTGACATTATAATTTAAAAAATAAAATAATAACTTTGTTTTACATCACTTTTATTTATACTTTAGCCGACCGGGTTTCGCTACTACCGTAGCTTCTTCAGGGCAGTATACAACTAAACTATGAACTAAGATGCACATGTGTTATAGATTGATACAAACAGGCGGGTGAAGGGCCAAGGGTGGGAGATCAGCAGGTACCTGCTGACCTGGAAGGGTGTGTACTTTGTTTATTGGGAATAATTGAAGGATTGGACTTTTAATTAAATTTATTTGATTATTTCTGAGTCTACTATTAGTGTTTTTGGCTTTCCTTATTTCTAATGCCTCTAAGTTATCCAGTCGAATGCCGGTTCCATTTTTATGTGGTAAACTAGTGCCTGTATGTTTATTGAATGTGTGGTCTATTTCTAAGAGATGGTTAGTAAGTTTTTTAGAGTTTTGACAACTATTTGATTATGTCTTTGTAAAAATATTGCTAGTTTCTAAGTGATTATTTTTGAGTTAGTACACTTTTGATGGTTATTAAATGAACAGTGAGATTTTTCTACTGTTTCAGATAAATGAATGGGCGTGGACGTTATTAGTCAATTTGCAAATAGAAAAAGATAAAAAAATGTCAGCCTCAATATACCATCTCAATATGAGGAGTTGCAGCAAGTTATTATATTAAAAGAAGAAAACTTGGCAATTCCAAACGACCAATCAAATCAAGAGACCCAGATAGCTTCACCTATCATCCAAATTCGTAGACCAAGCATCCCTGAAGTAAAGATAAAGGAAAAGACACAAACCGATTACTATATTTCACAAATCGAAAGTAACGAAAGTGACTTGGACAATTCTGATGCGGATTAAAATTGTGTGTTTTCTGCTGAAAAAAAGACCATCTAATACGGTACTTCCTCTTTCCTCTTCATCTTCAACGCTGGTTTCAGCAGCTCCAGCAGTTCATCAAGCGACGGCCGCCATTCTATTTCTGAGACTAAAGATGAAAAGGTATCCCCCCTTGATTCCGATTGACTCAATGTTGAAGAAAATACTGCATACAATTACTCCCAAAATTCTACGATAGATGAAGATCGCGACCAAGAGCCAATCACAAAAGAGAAAAAGCAAAGAAAAAAAAAACATTGAAGTGGAAAACAAAAGTTGCAAAAGTATTGCAAAATTCTGGCAAAGCTTACCACTTCTCTGTCTAAATCGGAGAAACAAGTTGTGATGAATTCGAGTCTTAGCAGGAAAATCTTTTTTTTTTTTCTTTAAAATAATTCATGTAAATTTAGAGTCTCGAAGGATAAGGGAGCGTTGCACATCTTAGAACGATTTCGGGGTGGCTGAAAGGAAAGTACCAGAGCTTCATAGAACTCATAGAAGGAGAATTTATTGTAAAAGCATTCCTTAATAATGAATTATGACTTGTGACTTGTGAATCCTAAACAAACATATCGAAAGCGACGATAACGGGATTATACAAAAACGAACACTTGAAAAGAATACATGTGAATGTTACAGGCTGGGTTACAAGATGTACCCAGAAATATTCCAGTAACGGCGGGTGGTATAAACTCGGCGATGGAAAAATATCCGAAATAATCGTTGATTGGATTGGAGAGTTGTGCAATTTCGGCGTGAATTACGTATTTGGAAAGGGGAAAGCAGATAGAAACATTGTCTAGATTACCATTTTGGGTAAATATAATGATTTACAAGCATATTAATTGACATACTAAATAGAATAAACACGGTGTAGTTGATGTTAAAAATTAACTAGTTGCTATGGTTCGAAGCCGCAAACTAGTGCCTCACCTAAAATATCTAAAACAAATTAAATAAGGATTTTTCAACGACCCGAGTATAAGTCTTGGAGACGCCACTGTAATCGGAGAGTTAAAATGAATAAGAATCCTATGACGCGTTGAAAGATGAGCGCGGTTTGTTTCGGGCTAAGACATAATGTTAGAGAATCTCAAGGGTTTGGATGGATAATAGTGACACTCTACCCTAGGCTGCAGGTAGTAAATTATCAAAGTACTGATTGTATGAAGGCGAGAATTCTTCTTTTATGGGAGGGTGATAAATTAGGTACCAACGTTTAAAGCAAGGTGTTGAAATAATGAAGTTACCGAGGCACGTTGAAGAATTAAATAATGTGACATCTCTAAGAAACAGGAATTAATTATTGATATTAGAAATGAGTTGGAACATTCTACCTATCCTTAGGACTGAAGATAATAAATTATCAAGTTAGTGACGAAATTGTTATGAATAATATATCCAGATGCGCATTAAGTGACCAGTGTGCCCGTTGTTTTGTTAATATCTTCTCGAATCTTTGTATGCGAGGAAATATCAAAAACTTATATAAGTAAGTAGTTCGATCTTGAATGCGATTCTGTGTCTAGCGCAACTGGGAAGCTGTCTTTTATACTGCATTCAGATTTACGGTTTTGTGAGGAATGGAGTAGGATATAGGTATAGTCTTGATGACTTCGATTATGAAATTGAGCTTACCCAGGTTTAAGTCACTAGCTACAGGTCCAAGTTGTCGTTATCTATATAACTCTTAGATGTAGATCACTAATTATAAGCCAGAATTAGGTAATTTCTAAGCTGTAAGCCATTAGTAATAAAACTAGTATGTAAATTATTAGATGTAGTCTAAGTGATAGGGTATATATGGTGGAAGTGGCCCATTTGTTATTGTTATTATTGTTGCCTGAGCGAATTTCTAAACCAAGCAATGGGTACATTTGGCACGCGTGAGGGCCAAATGTACCGTGATACTAGCAGGAACGGTACCTATTTTGGTTCGATAGTGGGATCAAACAGTAAGTAAATATCTTACTCAGAATAGTTGGTTTATAGGAGATAATTTAAAAGAATTATAAATTCGTTTAAGTTGGCGAAGGATACCTAGTACGGACCTGTGCGACGAATAACGGGAAGATAGTCGGTTTTTTTGGAGAGTTGAGGAGAAGGTACGTTGTCGATTCGGAGGAGGGAATATAGTGAGTTTTAGATAGTCAGAGAGGGTGGTTGTTTTAATTTGATAAGGGAGGACGGTCGGTCTTAGATAGGCAGAGAAAGGGGAGCGTTTTTAGAAGACGGGAGCGAATGTGGTGGTGTTTTTATGAAGGAGTCTGTACTAGAGGTTGCATGGTTTTTTGCATGCATAAAAATACGTGATAGTGGTAGTTGTTTTGCGGGTTTTGTGTGTGAAATTAAACTAAAAAATTTGGATATGCACTAAGAAGTAGGGTAAGTTTTTATTAATTTACTAACAAGTACATTAACCCGTTTCCTAACATTTAAAAATCCAATAACGTTAGGGAGTTAGTCGCGGAATACGTCGGGCGAGGAAATATTTAATTACGTGCTGACCGATTTTAAGTAATTGTTTTGTTTTTGGACTTAGGAAGTTTCATTTGATTTGTTTCTTACAATTAAATAAAGTTTTAAATAAATTCTTTTAAATAGTTGTTAAATTAATTCAATTATAGTTTGATAAATATTGAAGTTTCTAAAATTCATTATACTTAAGTTGATACTAAAAATTACTTCTGTGAATTAATCAAAATTGGTGGTTTTAAGTGAAATTATAATAATCGAAAGTGTTTATAAATAAAGTGTTTGAATCGAAGTTTTCTAAAATTCATTATACTTAAGTGAAGTGATATAAAAAGGGTGACCCAGTGAATAAAATATTTGTGTTCAAATTAATATTAAAATTTTCTTAAAGACAGTTCGTCTCGAGTTGATACGCCGTTAATTGCGTACGGAGTGATTAAAAAGTGTTTTTCCTGGACTTCAAAAATTTCGTCTTATAATAAATAAAGTGTTTTGAGTGTTCGAATTAATATTATATTAAAATAAATTCTCTTGTTGATCTAATACAATAATAGTTTCATAAATAGTGAAATTTCCTAAAAATTAATAATACTTAATTACGTTGAAGATTCTAAAAGTTGCAATTAAAGTTGATAACAATATGTTTAATTTAATTTTCTCAAAACTTTTAGTGCAGTGTGATCATAATAATAATTTAATAAATATTGAAAATTTCTAAAATTAATAAAGTTATTTGTTTAAAAATTTTTAAAAATTGCTTCTGTGAATTAATTGCAATAGTTAAATGAAATGTGATTTAATTCATATTTTGTGTTGAACTAAATTCATTACGAGTAATAATAAGGAATTTAAAACAGTGAAATAAGTGCTCGACGTTTAAAATAATTTAGTGGAAGTTTGAAAACAGCTGAGTCCTACTCTCTAAAAGATTCTTACAATTCATTTTTAATACCTAGCGTGGGATTAATTTCGTCAAAGAAAAATAATAAAGTTCTAAAATATTACCAAGCGTTCGGTTTACGGATTTAATAACAACATTAAATATTATTTAATAATATCCGGATTGAGAGATCAATAAGTTTGAAAAATTGTACAAATCGGTAGATCACGAATTGATATTAGGAAACACTAGATTGTATTAAGTAAATATTTCTAAATTAGATTAAACATACCAGGCAGGGAAGTTCAATATTTTCTGAATCTTCATAATGGCGTGTATAACCCGTCTGGAAAAATTATGGAATTTGTCGGGAGTTCAGGTGAGCCAACCAATTTAAATATTAAAGTTTTCAGGATCCCGGGGAAGAAGAGGACGGTGACTTGAATTATATTTCTAATGATGTATAAATGCATATATTATATGTATAAATATATATTTATAATTAATGTTTAATATATAGGTCAATACTATACGACCGTTATCTATCATGAATGAATGTTTTGTACACTTGATCAAAGCCGTTCCAATCAAATATTTGTGTTCAAGTACATTTTATGCTACCCAGCGGGTACATCTACCTTCATAAGATATTTTACGATAAGCCTTTCCTTTCGCATTGAATTATAATTAAACGAGTACTAAAGATAATTCAATTGTCTCACTCATTACCAGTACTTGACTTTTAAATATTCAAAAATACCTATTTTTACATAAATACATTTAGGTATTTATAATAATTTCCGGTAGATACCTACCTGTATAATTGTCTTTATCGAGTTAATTCATAGTCAACAACTTCAGAACATCCTTTGTAGGTATTTCACTGTGTAGTGAAATAACTTCGGCTAAAGACTTGGCCTTTACTAAGAGTATGTATGTGTGTGTATGGATATATATATATATATGTATAAAGCGTATAATGTATCTATCAAATCTATATGGCCGTTATTGATTTTATGTTTATTTATATACAATGTTTAATATATATATATAAAACCAATTATTATATTTATGTATATCTCCTATAAAAACAATTTATTTTATTAATATATATATTTTCCTAACATATAAATTCAAAACTAACGTTACTAAAATTACCAACATCCCAAACGATTTTTATTAATTCAAAGATCGTTATCATTCTAAAATAAACCAATGAATCCTAATTGTTATGCTTCCTGACAGGGGTCTCTGACACTTAATAACTGTCGCATATCTCAATGACACACATCCTCGACTGTTATTAAAACTAGGTCAACATTCCAAACCACACCCTCCTTTTATCGAAGTATGTAGATACGTATAAGTATGTATATATATTCGGATTTCAGTACATCTTACGAAGAATAAGTACCTTAACAAACGTCGACATTTAATTGAAAAATAACTATCATCTTTTGCGATGAACTATCATCTTTTGCGATGAACTATCATCTTTTAGAAATCACGTATTTGTAGTTTGCGTACATAAATATTTTTATAGCGCCATTTTCATAGAAAGATTCAATTCAAAGGCGCTCCACACCCGTTCGAACATATTGATGAATTCAACAGAACAAATAAAAACCCACATTATTAGAATTGTCAAAATAAGCATAATCATTCGTCGACAATACGTTCCCAAGTTATGTTATAAAATTAATTTTATCTTCGACTTAGGTTTTCAAGGTTCAGGTCTTGCAAATTTTGGGCTTTTTGGAGTCCTACCTTTTCTCCAAACAAAAATCAATCTACAGTTAAATTCAAACTACATGAGATAGCAGGGTCTCATTAAACCAACCTGTCAACCAAACCAAAAGTAATATATCATGTATATTGTATTATCACTTTTATGTATATTCATATGTAGTATATCTGAATATCTGGCACAGATTCACGACCTGTGTTGGAGATGTCAGATCCACAATTTTCTGGGAAAACTGGAGTATTGTGGATTATAAAAACTCGTATTGTTTACATATATTTATAATTTGTACCTATCGATTGGGCAGAGATAATTGCTGATTTAAGCGTGGTTATCTCTGAACTTTTGATGCGGAGGACGGCCTTTCAACCCGGACTTTGCAAAAATTCGCAAGTATCTAATGTTGTTTGACGAGGGGACGGAACCGGTTTGATCTCCTTTAAATGTAACTGTCTGGAGGACGGGAATTCGGAGGGTCTTGGACCCATGGATATGGAAGGTGCTCTTTCCGTCGCGGTACAGGGGATGACCAATAGCGCAACGAACTAAAAGAAGAAGTTACGTATACCGTTTGGTCAGGCTGTGCGTCTGTGAGGAAGGGGTTACCAACCGGAAACGTGGTCATCTGAGTACTTTAGGGGTTGGTCTGGAGCCGAATTGCAGCAAAACAAACCGTATTCGATCTCTCGTCATAACAAAAGCTGTGTAAACTAAAACCTAATCATGTAATTTTCCCAAATTTAGGAGAGGATGGAGATGGCACCGAAACAAGTAAAACTGTACCTTTTAATCATGAAATTTATTGAAACTAATCCATGTAGAATAACACTTAGTACGATGAGGAAAGGCGATAATACTGTGATCATTACATTTATGTATACCAAATTTAAAATTGAAACTACGTCGTATTATATAGATCAAGAATAGTGCAATTAGTATAGCCCAGGAGCTAAGTTTTCCCCTTAAAACTCACGATAGAAAAAAATTTTGAAAATTTAGGGGTAAAGTTAGGAAAATGCTAGTCTTCCTATAGGAAATTAACGTAGATTGCATAGTAGGATAATAGTAGAGAG
>JAHDVE020011776.1:0-19343 GCA_022606495.2 Halesus radiatus
ATATTTTTCCAAATATTCGTTTTAAAAATTATTTCCAACACACACAGTTCTTGCTTCATCCACTTTACAACACATATTCTAAATACACAAACCAATTGCAGCACTGCAATAGGCAAAACCTAGTATATATATTAATGCTCTAACTTTTTCGATTTTCAGACCACGCTATCCAAGCAAAATTCGACCCAAGCGCCCTATCCATTCGAAACACCTTAAGGTTCGTTTTCGATCAAATTTGCGTGTCCGTTCCAGTCCTGTCTCGCGAAAGTCGACCTAACCGCCCGCCGAGTTTAAAACACCGCAAGGCTCATTTTGGCGTGCAACAAATTCAGAAAACCGAAGTTAGCCGCGGATCGAAACTCGCATTCTTAAAAAAATCTCTGGAAACTACTGAAAATTTTGTATCGAAGATATTGAACGATTACGGGTTCCATCTATCGGCAAGAACTAGAACTAACCTTAAATCGGTAAGCAAAAATTCAAATCCAATCGAGTCGGTTCTATTTTCAACCGCAATCTTCGTACCCGCCGGGTGGCGCTGCTCGATCTTCATTCGAGTTTCCAGCGATCTTTCTCACCCTACGTGTTGCCAGTGAAAGAAAAATAATTGGCCACGAGAATATTTAAAAAGTACGTACAAAAACAGAAACCTGATCTCTCGGCGGTAAATTTTCTTCCACTATTGCCGTCGGCCACGAAAATACTTAATCTTTCATTTCTGTGAGTCGAAGAGGTTAAATAAATGGATAATCCGTACTAAAACAGGTGGCGGGAGTTTTAACAATCGCGACATTTACAGACACCCATGTCGAAAAATCCACAGTAATCGTTCAAACTTTTGACAGTTATACAAGTTGATTAAAAATCTTCATTTTATTCTTTCGCGGCGATTCCGTTTTCTATGGGATCAGTTTGAAGGCAAGTGCAATATTACAAAGTACCTACCCAAAAACCTGTAATGAACTGAAGCATTCGAATTTAATTCCGGGTAGGTACCCCATTTTTCAGAGCAGCAGCCTATCAGAATAGTATGCAAAAAATGCTTTGAAGGTTTAATAATATTTTAAATAAACGAATTTGTCGAAATAGAATTACGGTTTTTTTTTTTAATGCGTAGGCGATTTTACACGGCGCCATTATAAATACCTAAACGATTAATATATCAATATTCATTTGAAATATACAAGGAGAAAATAATTCGGTGAACGAAAAAAATCATTAAAAATGCATTTATTGATAGAAAACGGTAATTTTTTCTCTGATTTAAAAAAAAATTTATATAGCGCTGTTTTTTACTTTCCCCTTGAACTTAGCAGTTAGCTCCAAAGCCCCATTTTGCAAGATGTGGCTCATATTTTTAATGGAAAATATTACGCAAAACACATTTATTAAAATAAAATCACTAGGGGTGGGGTAGGGGTCGGGGAAGGAATAGGGGTAAGAGCAGGGGTAGGGGTAGGGGTAGAGGTAGGTTTAGCCGATATGGGTATCAAACTGAGCGTCTCCACCTACGCAACGAGATTTGGGCAATTAAAAATTTGGCAACAAATTCCTAGGCCCCATTTGTCGAGATAAAGCTAACATTGAAAGTTTTTTTCTTTTCATTTTCTTTAAATACTTAATAGTGGTAGTCGTAGGGTAGGAGTTGGGTAGATGTAGGGTAGGAGTTGGGTAGATGTAGGGTAGGAGTTGGGTAGGTGTAGGGTAGGAGTTGGGTAGATGTAGGGTAGGAGTTGGAGTAGGAGTTGGAGTAGAAGTTGGAGTAGGAGTTGGAGTAGGAGTTGGAGTAGGAGTTGGAGTAGGAGTTGGAGTAGGAGTTGGAGTAGGAGTTGGAGTAGGAGTTGGAGTAGGAGTTGGAGTAGGAGTTGGAGTAGGAGTTGGAGTAGGAGTTGGAGTAGGATTTGGAGTAGGAGTTGGAGTAGGATTTGGAGTAGGAGTTGGAGTAGGAGTTGGAGTAGGAGTTGGAGTAGGAGTTGGAGTAGGAGTTGGAGTAGGAGTTGGAGTAGGAGTTGGAGTAGGAGTTGGAGTAGGAGTTGGAGTAGGAGTTGGAGTAGGAGTTGGAGTAGGAGTTGGGGTTGGAGTAGGAGTTGGAGTAGGAGTTGGAGTAGGAGTTGGAGTAGGAGTTGGAGTAGGAGTTGGAGTAGGAGTTGGAGTAGGAGTTGGAGTAGGAGTTGGAGTAGGAGTTGGAGTAGGAGTTGGAGTAGGAGTTGGAGTATGAGTTGGAGTATGAGTTGGAGTATGAGTTGGAGTAGGAGTTGGAGTAGGAGTTGGAGTAGGAGTTGGAGTAGGAGTTGGAGTAGGAGTTGGAGTAGGAGTTGGAGTAGGAGTTGGAGTAGGAGTTGGAGTAGGAGTTGGAGTAGGAGTTGGAGTAGGAGTTGGAGTTGGAGTAGGTGTTGGAGTAGGAGTTGGAGTAGGAGTTGGAGTAGGAGTTGGAGTAGGAGTTGGAGTAGGAGTTGGAATAGGAGTTGGAATAGGAGTTGGAGTAGGAGTTGGAGTAGGGGTAGGAGGTTGAGTATAAATATTTTTCCAAATATTCGCTTTAAAAATTATTTCCAACACACACACTTCTTGCTTCATCCACATTACAACACATATTCTAAATACACAAACCAATTGCAGCATTGCAATAGGCAAAACCTAGTACATCATTATTGGTCGAGCCTTTAAGAAAGTCGAATTCGGGTAGCTACTATAATTTATTATGAATGTTAAGCAAAGAGAAAAGGTTTATGTTAAATTTTATCAAATACTCGTACACATTCTACTTAGAAGAAGTTATTTAAATTTCTTAAAAAAATATATTATTTTTTATAATTAAAATTTAAAGTATAACGATTTATTAATTTAACAGCTATTTCGGCTTTTAAAGACATTTTGGAAATGTGGTTAGGCCACATTGCGACGACTTACTTATATGGTTTTATTTATCCTACACAAATTATTAAAAATTTTATTGTGTTTGAAAAGATTTATTAATATTTTTGGTAAAAACCGATTTACTTAGAAATCAATTGTGAAAATTAAATCCCCGATTTTAATGGTGTTAGTTTTTCTTAATTGTTTTATAACGACGATAGTGAAACGAATTTTAGTCGATGTATATGCATTTGGTAAATGTCGGATTTATTTTATTTTATTATATATATAGGTATATTTTGACGGCCTCAATGGTCGCGGGGTAAGACTCTCGACTACGAATCCAATTTATTTAATTAATTTGTGCTGTTTCACAATTAATTCATTTAAAAATAATATATAGTATGTTTGTGCACATTCCAGGGTGGAAGATACTCTCAGTATCGCCCCGGTGAAAGACCAACATTCAGAATTAAAACGTTGCTTTAAATGGTTTTTAGCCGTGTTTGGTGACCAGATCTGAATAGCCAGGAATTTTCCCAACTTCCTCTTCCCCTTCTCCTTCCCCTACCTAATACCGTTAGCCTCATAACATTCCCCAATCGGGTATGCAATAGTCTCACTGGCTTTAGACGGTTGGGAGTTGTTGGGACTCTTGTGCGGTATAGATATTAAAAAAAAATCATGAAAATGTTCTGTCTGCTGACCTTGAGAGCTCTCTAATTGTCCCCCACCCGTTTCACGGACAGTGCCATCGATATGTAACTATCGACACTAAGATATTCCAGTAAATTCCATAAATTACTTATTCGTTTCTTTCTCATACTCGAACAAGCTCACTATTTTTATTAAAAGTTTAATACATTAAAACATTTTTTTTAAATTATGGTAAATGTTTACTTTCGTCTTTCGCAACTTCATAATAATAATAATAATAACAAAGCATTTATATAACGCAGTTTTGTGTTGTTTCACTTCAAGTGCGCTTTACTATAAATAAACTTAAAATGATTAAATAACTCCATTCAATGGTATTCTACAGAGCTACTTTTACATTCTATTTATACATTCTTAACCTATTACATACATTCCTGCTACTAACACATTCACAATATTACCACAAAACAAAACTACAAAAATAGTAACATTTTAAGACAGGAGTCGGGTTATGTTTAACTGCAAAACACAACATTTTTCTTAAACATTTTAATTTATTTACATATAATTTAATCGAAGCGCCACCTTCTCAAAATTCAAATCAGATAATTTCCGGTGACCGAAATGTTACTATGACCGGAAATGTATAAGTAATTAATGTTAATGTATTCCCCTAAGTTGGGCGAAGTGTTGCCAGAGAGCAACAGTTGCATCAACTTGCAGCACTGACAAACCGCATATTTTATTCCACTGTGCTAAGCTCTGGAACTTGTAAACTATTTACATACTCAAACTTCAGTTAACTCCCCACTCAGTTGGCAATAATGAATGTGATAAATTTATGGCAATTTTGCAACGTGTAAATAATTTTAAGAGTAATTAGAGGAACTGATCATCGGATTACATGCACTGATCAAAATACGCATGCATATATGCAGTAACAGTGCCAAAATATGTGACTAAATTATAAGATAAAATCGGGAATTTTAGATTAAAACCTATTTTATTGGACTAATGTATTTTTAGGCAACCAGCTGACGGTCTATCATTTACTTCTACGCCATGGCAGCCTTCGTAACATGCAAATTGCTAAATAATGGGTAGTACCTACGTTAAAGAAAACATGAACTAATTGGGTCAGTTGCAGGGGAGAGAGAATCAACAGCTGAGACGGAGTTAATTGCCTGTGGTATTTAATGTGATCCTCGTGTTTATTTTCCCTCTTTCGCTTTGATCTCACAAGATACCATATTTACTAATTACCTTGTTTTCCGCCAATTTGCTCAAATGCGTTGAAGCCAAGATTCAAATTAGTACAGAGGAGACATTACATTCTAACATGTGTTGGACACACATGTTGCTAAGCTAAAGTCATGCCACCAAATTCAAGCCTAATTGGACATCAGATGAAAATATGAATCGTATTACCTAACTCAACCAATGTTGGATGCTCTAATTGTTTCTTCAGAGCTTCTGCCATCTTTGAAAATGCTCTTCTAGGGGTACTTTCAAGGAAAGTAAGGTGTAACCTACAAAGTCTTGAAAAGACTCGTGGTATCATCTTCTTCTGGTATCATATTATATCGAACACTGGTGTGCACAAAGTTTTTAATCAGATTGGCCAGTAGGAAAATAATCGAATAAATTGATACTAAAAAAACTAACCACACACATGGAAAGTTTTCACCAAGAATGGCGAAGCTGGCTATGTCTGGTCGAGAATATTACCTAAGCCACATCAAATATCCAAATAACTGCTTCATTTTGATCGAATAAAAATTTACTTAATAAATAATATAAAAGAGCATAATAATTGGGTTTGCAGGAGATCCACTGGTTTCAACGAAGTTGGAATTTTGGCCAGGAATCTAAACCATTTTATATATAACTACCTCAATATCTAAATGTAGTTAACGACCATTTAACGGGAGAGGGACGTCGGAGAGTTATTATTTATTAATTCAAAATAATGATAGTATTATTACGCAATACGATAAACAATACAGAAATCCGCATTACAAATCTTTGGTTACGTTTATTTTCAAAAACGCACCGTTATATGATTAAAAATACTTTTTTCCACTTTAAAAATCATATTCGTGTTTTAAATATTTTGTAAAACATGCAATGGAACGGTCAGAAAAAAATTATATTTCTGATTAGATTTTGAAAAATGCTAAGCCCGTATGTAAATTTAAAAAATATTTAATAAATATGTTTCTATTTAAAAATATTATGTTTATCGTATTCCGTAATAATACTATCATTATTTTGAATTAATAAATAATAACTCTCCGACGTCCCTCCCCCCTTAAGTCATTATTAAAAATTGAGACCAACTGCGTTAGCTATGATATATTTTTTTAGATATATATGTAAAAATGAAATGTTTGTCTGTCTCACCTCGATTTTCTCGAGAATTACTTGACCGATTACGCTGAAAATAACACAGTTTGTTTTTAATAGTTTGAATGAATGTTGTATTGAGGTTAGCCCATAGGTATACCACTCTGGTTTCCCAGAGATTACATATTCAAATGAAGAAAGTTTGTTTTTGTAGAATATTTCCAAAATGGAAAACACTAGTAGGTACCTAGTTTAGAACTTTAATATTTAGACATGTTTTGAAAAATTAATTTTTTGGAATGAAACAAAATTTTCAAATTCAAGGTTTTATGTTTCTTTGTTTCGGGAGAGTAGATCGCTGTCAAACCAATTGTGGCACACAAATGACAAACAAGATTTCACAACTTTATAACTTTATTACAAATGACAAACAAGATTTCACAACTTTATAACTTTATTACAAATGACAAACAAGATTTCACAACTTTATAACTTTATTACAAATGACAAACAAGATTTCACAACTTTATAACTTTATTACAAATGACAAACTAGATTTCACAACTTTATAACTTTATTACAAATGACATACAAGATTTCACAACTTTATAACTTTATTACAAATAAAAAAAAATCCCGCGCAAAGCCGGGTACACATCAGCTAATGGAAAATAGAATTAGGAATTTTTAACTACTATTTTTTTGAAGTTGTCATTATTATTTAATAAAATCAAACATTTTGTTTTTTAATTAAGTTTATTTTGATGAAGACAACAAAGTTAAACTAAAATGAAAATAATACAATAACTTTGTTTATAACCATGAGAATTTATTAGGACGGACCAATTTCGCTTAACACAAGCATCATCAGGGTACAAAATTAAATTCAGTTTAATTTTGTACCCTGATGATGCGTGTGTTAAGCGAAACCGGTCGATCCTAATAAAATTTAATAAAATTCTGGTAGTTATAAAAAAAGTGATTGTTTTACTTTCATTAAATATATCTAACCACAATGTGACGGCTTTCTATCAAAATAAACTAAAATGTTTCATTTGCCCTCATCACACCAAATATGGAATGAAATTGCTATGATAGTTTTTTTTTAAAGGGACTAACACATGTATTTAATAATTAAAATTTCTATTTCTGACCGCTATTAGAAGCTTTTAACCGTAGATTTTGCTCCGCAGTTGAAATAACTCATAAATCCCACCGTTAAAGCTCACAATAACACGTTAGTTTGGCCAAATGTTTCATTAAACCGCAATGCCTTTAGTTTTCAAACGTAGAACATTCACAACCATTTCAAATATAGAATAACACAGAATGTTAACTTTAAACGAGGTCTGCACCGGTCATTATTCGTTATATTCCGTAGAGCGTTATAGCTGGGAACTTATTAATAGGGTGGTGTATTACTTTCACGTTGTAACAGGGATTTTAGTAAGGTTTACCAAATAATGTACTATTTTAATGTTTCAGTAAGCAGTTGCGTAATTTTTTAAGGTGGTCGATAACCAAGTGATTAAAAGTCTCAGGTAGCAGTCGGCCGGATATAGTTTAACTCTCACGGTGGGTACCAATATACTGCATTTTCTGAATAACTTGCGCGCGCTCCGGTGGTGTACTCTCAGTGTACATTGAAAGTATCGCGATGTTAAGTCACATAAATATGAAGAGTGAATTATTTTATTTATAACTAACTAACCGTCACCCGTTTATCTGCATGGCTAGGCAGAGAGGACGGACCGCCAAACAATTCGATTTTGGCGAACGCTTCTTGCTTCATTCACATTCATTCTCTTCTTTTGTTACGAATTCTGACGATCTGTCATGTCTTCCTCGGACGTCCCCGGCTTCTTCTTCCATTCACATTCATGAGGATGTATGCATCATACTATTGCATACATCCTCAATAATTATTAATATATGTGTCTAGAGTATAAGTATCAGTGAATGTGAGGTATGTTTTGAAATAATCAAATGAAACACTCAAACTTTGTTTTAACCGCATATAATTAAAGAAATCAATTTTTCATGATTTTAGAGTTTTTTAATCAAAAAAATTCATTTTTGAGTCAATTTTGGAAATTATTTCGCGGTTTACAGTTTTTTTTTAAGTATCATATTTGCTATGTAATTACTATTATGCGCAATAAAATATTAAAATAAAACATCTTGAAAAAAACTTTTTTCGGTTTGAAATTTTAAAATAAGTACGGCGAATTTGTGTTCCAAAGTCAAATGGTCGTTTTTAATCTTTATTTAACTGCATAGTTATTTTAACACATTTTTATTTTATATTTCACTATATTTTCATAACAGATCCGTTTCCTAAGTTTCCTTTTTGAAGTCCCCAAATAATTACTAAAGTTGCCTATAATAAACTCGCAAAAATTCAATTTCTTTGATTTGTAAGTTCAAACATTTTTTTTTGAAGTTTGTTAAATAATTAACTGACTTTTACATGGGAACCCAATTCCTGTCAGAAGCATATAAAATAGAAATGAATTATTAAGCTGGTATGAACAAGACCTGCACATTTTAAAATTTATTGTTGCATTTGTGAAGCTTTCCCACACAATTGAGGTCATCCAGTTCTACAGAACGAGGTTTAAATAATGAATGGCGGCAGTTGGTATTTTCAAAGCGAGAAACTTGACCAAAGAGAGAAAACTCGTTTTCAGAGAAGTGTGAAAATTTTGAATAAACTTAAGATGTAGCTTAACACTTTGAATAAACTTAACATGCACCTTTGAGGTGATTTTGCGCCCTTGAGGTGATTTTCCCACGAAAACGGCGTTATAGAAGTAATCCAATTATTATTATTATCTATTATGTAAAAAAAATACTTTGCTACATAATAGCATTTTTTAACAACGTTAAAAATCAGATAGCTGTCGTAAATTAAGTACGTATTTCTGTATCTGTTTTTACATAATTAGATAGAGAATTTTTTTTTTTTTTACATGAATACCGCACAAGAGTCCCAACTGCCCCAACCGTCTGGAGCCAGTGAGACTATGGCATTCCCAATTGGGGAATGTTGTGAGGCTGAAGGTATTGTGGGGAGGGGAAGGAGAAGGGGAAGAGGAAGGTTGAGAATACCTGGCTATTCAGATCTGGTCTTTCTCCAGGGCGATACTGAGAGTATCTTCCAATTTGGAATATACTATTTATTATTTTTAAATGAATTAATTGTGAAACAAGCACAAATTAATTAAATAAAATTATTTGCGCACGCCGGGATTTGAACCCGCGACCTTCGGATTCGTAGTCGAGAGCCTTACCCCTCGACCATGGAGGCCGTCAATAGGAAGTAATATTTGTACGGCGCCCTTAAGGTGATTTTTCACCAAAACGGCGCTATGCAAATCATCCAATTATTATTATTATTATTATTATTTATAGGGGTTCAACAAATTAAACACAAAAATAATTAATATTTTTTCAAAGATAATATATATTATACTGAAAGTATCTACCATTTTAGGATTACTATATTTTCATTCGCTCTGAGTAGATTAGTAGTGAATTAATATTTGTGCGATTTAAACTTTTTATCTTTTATTTAAAACAAAAAATTCAGATACAAACCTTAACTTGAAAATTCATAGCTTACCATATTTAAATGGTCAATCTAATTGTCTATCATTGAAAAATATTAACCACATAACGTATCTAGGCATAAAAATTGATTACAATTTAAAGTGGGCTGACCACATTAATTATATAAAAAACAAAATTAAAAAATGAATTAACTTCTTTGTAAAACAATCAGGAATGTCTTCACTACAAAAGATTTGATCGAAATCTATATGGCTCTCTGCCAATCACTATTAGAATATGGTATTATCTGATCGGGCAGTGCTAATGATAATATTTTAAATTTACTCACTAGAACACAAAAAGCCATTATGAAAATTATATTTAAAGTCCCTGTAAGAAATAGTACGGGTGAAATCTTTAACAAACGTAAAATTATGTCAATAAAACAATTATACTCAAAAAAACAGTACTTTACATTCATAAATGCAAAAAAAACAAACAAAGTATAACGACAAACACACATATTAGAAACACTAGATCTCAGCGTCAAAAACACATACAACAAGGAATCACCAACACAATATTTGGACAAAAAAAATTTATTATACAATGATAATAAACTATACAACAAAATTCCACTATCCTTTAAAAATCACAACAACCATAATAAATTTAAAAATCAAATAAAACACTGGATACGTTACATAGGTAGATCAGAAATAGAAATTATATTATCACCAAATACAGACTAACACCGAAACCACTCAACTGCACTGAAAACACCCCACCTAACAATAATTTTTATTTTTTTCATCAATTTAATATAATTTAATTTAATATTGTGTAAATGAACTCCTCAGCACGGGAAATCCCAGTGAGGATATCATTATTTATTATTTTGTTATAAAAAAAGAAGATAATAAAACATTATTATTATTATTATTTCAATCTACCATTTTCGTTGCGACACTCTTTACCTACTTAATTTCGCGTAAGTGGGTCCGCCGGCATATCTATGAAGCTTTTATCAATATTAGGAAAAAATAAATTCGTTAAATTTAAATCCTCGATCGTCGCCATTTTTAATTGCTTTCCTCCAAAAGCACTACGCATTTAAAAAACGAACTTTATCAGAACTCAAGCATCTCAAAGCGAGCACTTGTTTGCCGACTGGAGAGACCGGGCCTTCCTTTAGAAAAAAATTCTTTAAATTGATAAGGACCCTACTTATACCATTAATTTCCTAAAACAAACATTTAATTTAAAATGTATGTAGCATTTTTAATATGTCTAGGGTTAGTGCCGGTTAATGTAATCAATTTTTGCCTCGACTGCTTTTGAGCATATTAAGCAGCAATGACATATCCGAAGATTATACACAAACTTGATGTGGAAAAAGGAAACACACAAAGCATTAGATAATTAACCGCCTGCAAAAGAAGTATTAAGAAAGAAAGGAAGAATGTAGATTAAAATTTTGCACAAAACAAAGACTAATGTTCATCAATAATAAATTTATGTATGTTTCCTTAAATTCCTAATGTTTTTTTTCAAGACTTAATTCAGAAAATACTTTATTTTTATGTTTCTTCCCAATCAACTAAGCTTAAATATAATATTTAAATTAATTTTACATAATTAATTTTTTTTAAATAATTTGACATAATTCATAATACCTACATAAAACCATATACATTGTGACCGTAGAACGGGATACTCCAGTAAGGAGTGGCATGCAATCCATAAATGCCGAAAATTTGGTCATACCCTAAGAAAAAGGAATCAAAAATAATAAAAAATTTAACGATAATAAAAAAATACGATAAATTTCTGATCAAAATTTATTTATCATTAATTTGATGAAGAACTCGTACGCCATTTATAGTCGGACAGAACAATTAGCGGAAGATGATAATAAAATACCCCTTTTTAATATTCAATAAAAACTTCACACAGCCTACCTTTGGTCATAGAGCAATGCACGCCACTGCCAATAATTTAATTTTGATCCAAATATTATAAAAAAATACATTATGTAACTAAATGAATACACGTCCGCAAAAAAAAATAGTAACTTATCACGCTCTCCTTGCTACATATACATCCATTCGTTTTATAAGTTTATTACTCGTCTGTTTTTACGACTCCATGACCGACCAAAGTATTTGATTCACTTTGGTCATACCATGTCTTCGAGGGCATCCTCTAATTCAATTTCCATCCATTATCGGGTGGTAGTTTTGTTATATAAGAATGTTCCATTATTGAATAAACTTCTTTATATCTCTGATGTACATAGGCACACGTTCCTATCTCACTAAAAACGGATAACTTGAAAATTCCAGCGGTTTGAATCATTATAGAGGTTTTTGCACAGACTATTTGGAAAAACGCTATAATACCAGATATATCGGATAACATAGTCTATAGCATTAACCTCTGAGTATATTAACCGGCGACTACTGTAAAATATGTTTTTCCTTAATAATTCACAAACGTAAGATTTTCTTAAAAATAATACATTTAGTAGCAAAATAACGAAAAAAGGATAACACGTTCCAGCAAGTAAATATTTGTGTCAAAATTAGCTTTTGTGTGTGTTTCTGAAATAACTTGTAATCCTGTAATCTTCTTAAAACTTGTGATTTTATTCTACTTTTACGTTTTATTATTAGGTTATGTTAGCTATACGCTGCTTTGTCTAAGTTTCTAAACTCTTTTGTTTAAGTATTTTATCTATTTTCCTCCTTGCGAGTCTTCTGGCACCCTGCTTTGGACAAATACCTTATTTTTTTTTTAGGTTTTCGGTTCTTGTCAACTTTATTTATTTATTTAATTTATAATAGTATATATCTTCAACATACGTTCTAATATAAACATATATATCATACAAAAAAATGATTTATTTATAAGTTTCCATCGGTATTGATTTCTTGCAGTAATTAAAAAAAAAATTGTAATATATTAATATTTTTTGCGAATAAGGTAGGATAGGCAATGCTTATGTGCCTACTTATGAACGACACGCCCCTTGTCATCCACCCAAAATTCGCTCCTTGTCTACTCATTCGTCTTTCTATCTCGCAAGGACATAACAAAGGTATCTCTTTCCATTTTATCAATTATCATAAACATTTGAAAATATAATTCAAAAACGATATTTCATCTTCATTTTACTTTTGAGATTCGTAAAGAATGCCAGGCTGATGTAAGTGGAACGAGTAAGATTAAGAAAGGGCTCAGATGGTTTGGGCATGTAGAGCGAATGAACGAAAAAAGGAGTGTAATTTAAATATTTAATGCGTATGTGAATGGAAGAAGAAACCGGGGACATTCGAGGAACACATGACACGATCAAGTGATTCAAATACTTGAGTGGGGCCATGTCAGAAGTCGGAATAACGTAAGAGAATGTATGAGACGTTGTATGAATGTGAATGAAGCAAGAAGTTTATGCCAAGATCGAGTTTTTCGGCGGTCCATCTTCCATGCCTACCTCTAATGGTTAGTTAGTTAGTTAGTTATTTGTGATGAAAATTGCATTCTTTGCAAATCTCAATATTTTCCACATGATCATACATAGCTTTAGCACACATTCCCCTCAAAGATTTCATTTATACGGCATTCAGTATGCTTTCATCCTTTCACTATCAGTTCCATGCCTCACTACCATACATCAGGGTTGGTATAGCGGCAGTTGGTATTGTCAACTGCTAGCTTCACTTCTTCACATACATGTTTGTTAACGCAACCGCGTTCTGTCCTCCTTTAATGGCGTTTCCTGCATTCACCCTTCTTTCAATATCCCTACCAGTATTTCCATCTCTCGTAAACATATTGTGTTCTATGTTTATACTTGACATTATTATTTTTTTAGAATTCTATATATTTCTGATGAAGAAAGCATCGCTTTCCACATATCTAGACATGCGTATATTAACAAAGTAGTGAATAAGAAATAATTTTTAATTAATTTATTAATAATGGTTCCACAAAGTGAATAACAATCCTCTGAAGAAACCATATGATTTATATTAAAGCCCACATAACCTAGCCTAAGCTTAAAGTAATCTAAGCTTTTCGATTCATAAACAGTGGTTACGACTACATCAATGAAGTTTAAATAACTTGTAGGATTCAATTTGAGTTAACAACCGTCGTATAAACCTTTATCCAAGTTTCCTTAAATAAAGCTCCCTTTTATAATCCACGATCCGCAATCTCCAGCGTATTATTTTTCAAAATTGGCCACGTTGCAATAAAATGGCGAAGCTGGTTGTAACGTAGAGGACATATAAAAATAAATCTATTTCCTATTTCTCCTGCCTGTTGCATTGAGCGGTTTAGGAAATGCAATTGGACCCGTTACCTTTGTTACCCACCTTTGTGATAAGAGGTGAACTTTTGATGGAAATACATCGAGTTTTCGTCTAATCCACAATGTTTTTATACAATTTTGTGGCTGCTTCGGACGATTCTTAGTTTTTTTCGATTTTTGCTTAAGGCATTCTAACCACCACCATGCCGTTTCCCCGCAGGGGTAGGCTGAGAGGACGGACCGCAAAACAACTCGATTTTGGCGTACACCTCTTGCTTCATTCACATTCATACATCGTCACATACGTTCTCTTCTGTTATTCTGACTTATGACATGACCCGACACAAGTATTCGATTCACTTGATCGTGCCATATCTTTAAGTGCGTCCCCAACTTCTTCCATTCACATTCGCGCCACATATACATTTTTTTTAAGAAAGGCAATCATTCCCGGGTTACGAATAACTTGACAATATTTGAAAATCTACCACTACCATCATAGTAAGCGAAAGATGTGTGATTGTATAATCTTAATCTTACTCGTTACGCTTACATCAGCCTTGCAAGCTTTGTGAATCTCAATATTTTTCTTACATAGTTTTATCACACATTCACCTCAGAGATCTCAATTGTACAGCATTCAGTCTACTTTCATCCTTCCTCTGTCAGTTCCGTGCCTCACTGCCATACATCAGGGTCGGTATCAGTACTCCATTGTGGATTTCCAACTTCGCTTCTTTAGTGACACTTTTGTTAGCGCCAACCGCGTTCAGTCCTCCGTTAATGAAATTTCCAGAATTCACCAGTCTTTCAATATCCCTATCAGTCTTTCCATCTCTCGTTAACATACTTCTGATACATACAAAATCGTCCTGCTCCAAGTTTTCATTATGCACAACTATATTACGCACTGTTTTCGTACTTCAAACACCATGACTTTAGACTTACTTACATTCATCATTAGCTCATTTTTTAAACCGAAAAAAAAAACACAGAAAATAAAATGGTATCAGTCGTATCTGGTCGCAGTCCCAGATACGACTGATACCATTTTATTTTCTTTTTTTTTTATTTCGGCTTCGTGTTTCATTTAGGACATGTTATTATTATCTTCTTCAATGATCAAATATTACAGTGAGGTTTATAAACTTCAATAAGTTATTAAAAATAAATTAAATACCGGATATGTCAGATTAACGGGATAATGCATTTGAAGAACAATAAAAATAATATAAAAAATCATTTTTTTAAAATCAGATGTCGATAAGGAAAATACCAATATGGAACGTTCTCCTGTTAACGTATTTTATGAAAAAATTACCTGTTATTTTTGAAAATGCTCTTTCCTGACTTTCCCTGTATCAATTTTTAAATAAATCATTGCAGGTGGCTGCCGAAAATGTGTATTTTTTACATAACTTTCGCGATCAGCAACCCTTAACTCTCTCCTACATCTAGTTTAAATCAAATCGGGGGAGAACTCTAGAATAGTCGAAATTTTTCCATTTGACTTTAGATTCGAGTTAAGATTGTCTCTAACCTTCTTTGTACCGATTTTGGAGATTTCTGTAATTTCAAAATGGCTTTAGTACGGTCACATGCAATAATATTTCATCACGAACTACCCTTCTTTACAACCAATCGTTTGGTTGATTTTCCTACCCCGCGTGAACGGATTCGTAGAACTATAGCACCCTCCGCGATAAGATACAACCACTGAATAGATTACCCCAAGAAGTGTGATCTATAGCTATTTGAAAGTAAACTGATGTTGTCAATTTATATTAGACCTTTCGAATGTTGGATCCCTGGCACGCCAATGAAAGTGATTACCGGCTCATGGAAGACTTGACCGTATGTACAAACGGCCTGACCATTTGATAGATTCCATAAAATTTTGAGCACAGACGTCAAATGAGAATGCTGTTCTTGATATGGTGACCGGATAATTCAACACACGTATTAATCAGCATTATTTTTAAAGTGATTAAAAGTAAGAAAAAAACTATCAAGAAAACCTAATCTCACCTAACCTATTTTTTATCATTGAATTTAATTATAACAACTCACAAAATGTAGCAGCTGGGACTCGAATCCACGACCTCGTGGTATATCCTGGACCTTGCGCTCTAATCCATTCAGCTACAGCTATTCCAATCTAACCCATAATTTTTATCATCTTCAATTAATTACCAATAATTTTGTCTGCTACCTTTTTATCATGACTACCCAAAGATTCTACTCGAATTTATTTGTAATCCTATCTTGATAGTGTCTCGGATATACCTATTTAATTTTGCATTTACATGAGACATCTATTGACAATTTCTGCAAGTCGATGATTAATATTCAATTTCGGAATAACTTATTGAAGCTTGTAAACCTCACTGTAATATATTTTTAATTTTATTTTAGATATATTCCATTGAACTTTAGCTTCAATGAGTGATTCAAAAATTTAGTAATCTAAACTACTTAACCCTTATTTATTTTAAAATAATAATAATATATTTGTATTAATTAAATTGCTTTAGATTAGGTTTTCGTGATTTTCCCACTTTTAATGACATTGTTTAAGTTTTGAAAAGTGTATCGATTCATACATTCGTTGAACTATCATGAAATCCCTTGATATACCACTATTTTAATGAAAGATTCTCAAAGGAACTAGCGTCATTGTTGTTGCATTCGGCATATATGAACGGAACGCTTCTGCGACTGGTTTTGTCTTCAACATCTCGGCTATAGAGATTTTCTGACCGCCTCAAGGTGGATTTCTTCAAAAATTGTGATCACTCCTTCCTTTTATATAAAAAACCACCACACACCATCTCCAATCATAAAATAATCCCGATGATCTGTTTTACCTAAAGGTCAAAACATATAAAAATATATATATATATTAAATGGAAAGAATTCCGACGTTTGAATTTTTTTATCATTTTCAGCAGACGGAAAGTCAGAAAAATTTTGACATCCACATTGACACGCTTATAACAGCGCACGTCCGCGGGTTTATCTATTCAGTGGATACAAGGCTGTTGCCGGTTGCCAGGCCATTCTTCAGGTGTTCCCACCGCTTAGGGGTTGATTTATATTTGCACCGGGGGTTGTCCCGAAGCGAATTGTTGCTCCGATTGTTTGGGGTGAAAAGAAAGCGATCGAAACAGGTGATCTTGTACCATAGTAATAAACGTGGGAGATACGTCTTGTGGGAGGAGTAAACAATGTGTTTGTAGATATGTGTTTGTGGGTGATACATGATAAACCGTGTGATTTTTGCGGTATATTTATTATTTATTCCATATATTTATTCCACCCTCCACACAGCATCAAATTATACAAATTATTTGTTCGGTATTAGATATCATTACCCTGAAAGACAAAACTGATACCAACCCTGATGTACGGCAGTGAGGCATGGAACTGACAGAAGAAGGATGAAAGTAGACTGAATGCTGTAAGAATGAGATCTCTGAGGCGAATGTGTGGTAAATCGGGGCAAAATGTTGAGATTCGTAAAGAATGCAAGGCTAATTAATGTAAGCGTAATGAGTAAGATTAAGAAAGGGATGCTTAGATGGTATAGGTATGTAGAGCGAATGAACGAAGAAAGGAGTGTTAGGAGAATGTAAACCGGATTGCGAATGAAAGAAGAAGCCGGAAACGTCCGAGGAAGACATGGCACGATCAAGTGAATCAAATATTTGAGTCGGGCGATGCGAAGTAGGAATAAAAGAAGAGAATGTATGTGAGACGTTGTATGAATGTGAATAAAAGACGAAGTGTATGCCAAGATCGAATTGTTTGGCGATCCGTCCTCTCTGCCTACCCCTGCGAAGAAACGGCATGATGGTTAGTGAAAAACAAATAGGAGTTTCATTATATTTAATGGGAGAGTCCATGTATTTTTTTTTGGTTTAGGTCACAATCCGAGAGGTCCATTCCTCAAAAGCCTAAATAAAAAATCTCAAATGAGAAAATTCCCGATTTTTAAACATAGATAAAAACCGAATTCCCGCTAACCCAACATCTTAAACAAACCTAAAAAAAACAATCTTGACTACTAATTTCCCAAAAAGCATAAAAAAACCCCTCTACAGTCCAACATTTTCCCTTTAAACGTGATTACTAAAATGACACACTTCTCGAATTTTTTCAATCCATATTACCGAAAACAAGTTAGTAGCCGAATGGACAAATGCGTTTGTTTCCCACCCATGCGTCGCGGGTTCAATCCTGCGGTAGCTAAGTCGTCCATCATTAATAATAATAATAATAATTGGATGCTTTTTATAGCGCCGTTTTGTGAAGAATCACCTGATAGGTATTGTACAAATATTACTTCCACTTCTCTAATTATGTGCAAACAGATACAGAAAAACATTCTTACCTGGCAGGTCACTTCAGATGAACATAGTTTTTTTCGAAAATTTAAGTACAGAGATGATATGTTTAGAGTTGCTATATTATCTGCCTTTTCTATTGATGTTGTATTTATAAGAATATTGGTGGCACAAGAAGAGTTGCTTTATTATCTGCCTTTTCTATTGATGTTGTATTTATAAGAATATTGGTGGCACAAGAAGAGTTGCTATATTATCTGCCTTTTCTATTGATGTTGTATTTATAAGAATATTGGTGGCCCAAGAAGAGTTGGTATTTATTTGAAATATTTATAATTTTTAGGACTGGAAAATATTTATAAAATGACCCTAAAAAGCGTAAGAAGTTTTAAATTGATAATAACATTTTTAATTTACTTTTACACTTCTAGTTATTTACAGTGTTGCGGGTTGTGGACGCATTTGCCCACCGATGCGTGAATTTTTAAACTTTTTCTTTTTAATGACTGCATTACATATGATGAAATTGGGAGAGGTTTTATCTCTTTTTAAAAAAAATGAAGAAACGTATTTTTTTTCAAATTCATCCTTCCTCTGGTGCCCTATCCTATCCTATAGGTGCAGCCTAAAATAGTTTTGCGGAACTGCACTAGTACCAGTCACGTAGATAACGATATCATGAAGTTAAAAATAAAAACAATAGACATTCGAAACGGCAAATAGGCATCAATTGGCAAACAAAAATAAAAGTGAGATCAGCAAACCAAACCATCTTTCACATGTTTATTTTTAACCCGACCGGTTTCAACCTATCACGGGTATCTTCAAACTGGTTCCCGTGGTAGGGTAAAACCGGTTTGGTCAAAAACAAACAATTAGAAGATAGTTACAAAGGTTTTTTTAATCAAAACACTCATATTTAAATAGAATTCCTCAATGAATTCACAGTTTCAAAATTACAAACCATTTTCAATTTGTGTACCCCATTAAATAAGATAACGTGTTAATTGTTTTGTGTTTAATTCATAGGATTCCATTTAATTTAATTTGAAATTTAAGGTAAATCGTATTTAATAATGTTATTATTAAATTCTGCATTTATTTTTGGTTTAAAAAAAAGATAACTTATAATTAACGATTACGTTTAAAAGCATCTGGCAATAAAATTAATGGAATATTGATGGCGCTTCGTAATAAGAATACGTAAAGAAAGATATTACTAAAACCCTTTTGAACATATTTTGAAATTTCTTCAACGTAAATAATAT